>BQNB010045894.1:10000-44024 GCA_026074375.1 Tanacetum coccineum | reverse complement strand
ACATGGCAAATATCAGGTTTTTAAACATATTTATCATCATATGGTTTTTATAATTTTTCTTAATTCTTTTAAAATTTTAATTTTTTTTTATTTTGCATGCAATCAAAACTCAATAAGCTATAACTAGCAACTAACAAACAAACATAGGCATTTTGGAATTTAAATAAGCAATGCATAAAATAGTTCTTTTTGATTTTTTTCATTTTAATGCACAATATGTTATAATATAAGATGTTGACAATTATGAACATAAGGAATAAATTCCACATCTCCAAAATGGTCAAATTACAGTTTTTGGTTTTTGGGGTTTTTCGTTTTTGGGGTTTTTGGTTTTTGATGCTCTCTTTTTAAAACTGATTATGTTTTGTAAAAAGGGGCAGGAAGTGCGGCGTACTTGGTATAAGTATGGCGTACTTTCTAAATTTTGCAGAAAAGACCGGCGCATAATTGCTATGTGCGGCGCACTTTCTATAGAAAATTTGGTCAGTTTGCCAGAAAACTGTACGGCGAGTTTGAAAATTTTTTGGTTTGTAAAATTATAATGACAAATTAAAGAATAAAATCAATCCCCGGCAATGGCGCCAAAAACTTTGATGTGTTTCAAAAGCTTTAAATTTAAAATACTAGAATTACCGGTTAATAGATGGAAACACACGGGTAAAAGTATAACCCACGTATGTAGTATAATCTTTTTAGGTAAGACCAAGTCGTTCCACGGGATTGGGTATTCATAGAAAAAGTCAAAAATTTTACAAAAAGGGGATTATCTTATAGACTGTCACGATCTAAAGATAAGGGTTTGATTCAATGATATAAGGCCATGTTTGGTTAAGGAACAAGAAACATTATGGATAAACTTGAGTAGATGAATGATTCACAAATGTAATTATAATCGATTTAAGAATGTTTAGTTACTTAGAAAGATTATCTATTGTTCATAATGAAAAACCCTTTCGGCCTTTATCTTTTATTATGAAAATGCTTTAAGTGTGATTCGTGTTTGATAATAAGTAATATAAACATGCTAAACCAAGTTTATTAGACATGTGGTTTAGCGTTAAACCCTTTTGTACTTAGGTTAATGTTCGTTTACCTAGCCAATCCTCATAAGGCTAAGGTCTAGTTGTCACAGACATACAACTTAGAAATCAATCACTTAACCGGAGTCTTTCGACCTATATCCGGGATAAGTGGTGATCAAACGAAGATTAAAGAGTCCAAGTTAAAAAGCATCAAGCTTATATTATTCATATCTAACCAAACATGTTAATCTACTCAGCAATCATAATAACAACAACACATATAACAATCATGATAAATCCAACATTCATATTATCAAAGGATAGAAACATGTTTTTACCAAATTCCAAGAGTAAAGGTTCCAAATCTTACAACTCCTTCCAAGAATAAAGTAACACTTGACTATAGTAACACTAGCAACTTCAACTTTTTGAGATTCGGCTATGCTTCACTTCCTTCTCTACCCGGAAAGTGATGAAGGTGATGGTTAACCTTCAAAAACCTCCATAGAACTACTAAGATCACTAGGAATTGAGAATTGATGATTGAGAGATGAAAAATAGGATGATTTGTTCTCAAAATTCGTGTCCTGTTTATAGAGTTGGAGGTAGTAGCAGGTACAATGATTAGGCAACTCAAGAATTGCATAATAATTATGCTCTTGATGATATTTTTGTAACTGATGCTGAAAGTGCACCGCACTTGGGAAAAAATGTGTCGCACTTGGTGTGAAATTGAATGGCATTTATTTCGTCTTGAAGTACGCCGTACAAATAAAATTGTGCGTCGCACTTTTTCCTCGTTCATTAACTCCTCCTTGGATTCTCTTCTAGATTATTCTTGTAACGACCGTTAGTGCATTTAACTGGATTTCTTTGCATCGTTAGTCCTTTTCGTCACTTTTGGTCCTGAAATGAATATTACACAACAAACAAGCAAACTTTGCAATATTTCATGTGTTAACGTATATATTTAGTGTATTTTCGAGGGATATTTTATGTATATTTGGAGCGTTATCATATACACGTTTTTATACACATTTTTATACACACCTTTGTATACATGTTTTTATACACACCTTTTTATACACATTTATATACACACATTTTTTATATATACATTTTTATACACACAGTTTTATACACAATTTTATACATGGTTTTATATACACTTTTTTATACACACATTTTCTTACATGTTTTTATACATACATGTTTTAGGGACACTTTTTTATACACATTTTTATACACATCTTTAAACACACATTTTTATATACACATTTTTATACACATATTTTATACACATATTTTTATACTCACATTTATGTACACACATTTATATCAAAACGTGTGTATAAAAATGACTAAAAACATGAGCATAATTGGTTCAGTACCGATCACTTATATAAAAATGTGGGTAAAAAAATATGTGTATATAGATGTGTATACAAAAATGTGTGTATAAAAATGTGTATGAAAATATGTATATAAAAATATGTGTATAAAAATGTGTGTAAAAATGTGGGTATAAAAATGTGTGTATAAAAATGTATATAAAAATATGTGTATAAAACGTGTATATAAAAATGTGGGTATAAAAAAGTGTAAAAACATGTATGTTTAAAATGTGTGTATAAAAACATGTATAAAAATGTGTAAAACCGTGTGTAGAAATGTGTGTATAAAAACGTATGTATAAAACCGTGTGTATAAAAACGTGTGTATATAAATTTGTATAAAAGGGTGTGTATAAAAACGTTGATAAAAAGGTGTGTATAAAAATGTGTGTATAGACATGTGTGTATAAAAACGTGAATAAACACGCGTGTATAAAAACGTATATGAACATGTGTGTATAAACGTGTATAAACATTTGTGTATAAAAACGTATGTATAAAAGTGTGATAAAATGTGTGTATAAAGACGTGTGTATAAAAACATGTGTATAAATAAGTGTGTATAAATATGAGTGTATAAAAATGTTTGTTTAAAAACGTGTGTATAAAAACGTGTGTGTAGAAATGTGTATAGATATGTGTGTATAAAAATATATGTATAAAAACGTGTGTATAAAACCGTGTATAAAAATATGTGTATAAAAACCGTGTATAAAAATGTATGTATAAAAACGTGTGTATAAATATGTGCGTATAAAAATGTGTGTATAAAAATGTGTGTATAAAAACGTGTATAGAAATGTGTGTATAAAACCTTGTATAAAAATGTGTGTATAAAAATGTGTGTATAAATATGTGTGTATAAAAATGTGTGTATAAAAACGTGTACATCAAAATGTGTATAAAATGTGTGTATAAAAACGTGTATAAAAATATGTGTATATAAACGTGTATAATTTTTGAAGATGATTAGAAAAAAATATAAGAAAACTAAATTTTGAGTTAAGTATAAACAACCATTAGTTTAAAGGACTAACGTTGCAAACATTCATTGGCTAAATAGACTAATGTTGTCACATGGCGTAGTTATGGACTAACGATGTAACTGGACTTAACTAACGGAGTGGTTGCAATTTGGTCAAAGGACTGGTCAACTCAATTGGGACAACCATAGGGACGACTGATGTAATCAAATGCATTTTAGGACCAAAGGTGTAATTGTGTGCAAAACACAGGGACGATTTATGTAATTAAATCTTATTTATATTTAAAATTTATCTTCTATTTAAATATAGCAGTATCCTTTAATGGTTTATAATTACAAAAGGTAAAATTAGGTTTTTAGTATATCCTTGTAAACCTTAATTTCTCCATTCCCTCCTTTTCTCTCTTGGTTCAGCCGACCATCGCAAACACACAAACACATACTTGTGTTTAACGAGGTTATTCAACCCGTGCTCCGCGGCGGGGTGTTTGTAGAGTCGAGTATTTTATGCGACTTCATTATATATGCTTACCCACCTCATAAAAACCAGCACCATGGTTACCATGTTGGCCACCACTGAAATGTCGAATGCCACCCATGCTCGGGGTCATGTTGTGAGTTATAGCCTCCATGACCATGTGACGACCTCAACTGTTATGCCCTAAACACGGCTGTAGCAGCTGCTGCTATAGTCAGATTGTCTTGCAATATATCAGCTAAGCATCACTTAACTTGAAGATAGATAACATTAGTACATTACTAATTATTTGTGCCTTTGGAATGGGGTGAAACAACCTAAGAAACATGAAGTTGTTGTCTTGCAATTGGAAAAAATAATCTAAAACTAACAATAATGAATTAGTAGGCCTACATGTAACATGATGTTCTTGCACATACACACACAATTAACAATAGTAGGGATAATAACCTTTGTCAAAAATTATGACTCAAAAATTCAATCAACTTATCATATTGTTACTGTCCAAGGCTTATAAGATAAAGCCTTTACTTGAACATGCATGTTCTAGCTTGTTGGCACCCACTGCTCTCGCATTCTAACTTCTTGTCCACCCATTTATCTTTCGGCAACTTATCATAGGATTTTCTAAGGTATTCCTGTTTAAAAGTGAAACAAAAAAGTTTAACTTATTTTCATTTTGGATGTTTCAGGGCAAAAACTAAACATGGGAGTTGGGTCAAATAAAACCAAACAGTGCTCATTTAGAGTCGTGTGTCCTAAACTAAGGGTTAATGTTTTGTTGCAATGATTTCTAATTATCAAAGACAACACCCGACCATGTATGCACGCCTTTACATGAGAACCAAATCACCTAGTAACAAACCTTATGTGAATTTATATATTAGCAATATTAGCACCTACTTTGTATACATAGACAAATCACATAACCTAAACAGCAACCCACAATACCTAACAGCTACATCAGCACCAAATTAAAGAGTATAGACCTACACAACCACTTAATAAGGCCCAATTTATGAAAAAATTTACAATTTATTTACTTAAAAACGGATAGCTCAAGCAACAAACCTCCGAGCATTAAAGTCGTTATAGCTTTCCGGTTGTCACTTTTCTCTCTTGTCTTCAACAATCTGGTCTTGCTACTCTCGTGCATCAATATTTGCTTCTTGATTTGTGGTTTAAACTGCAGCACTTTCGAAGCTTCATGTTCAATCTTTGACCTCAGGAATGTCATTTTCCTCAACCCACAGTTGTGATTGTTCTTTGTATTCATGTTCGGCTTCCTGTCAAGGGCATATCAGTTCTATTCAGATGCAAGTATTATATCTTCAGTTAGAAACAACTAAGAGAACAATAGCGATACTACATTTTCTCAATTAAATGGGTCAAAAGCCATAACCTTTGACCGTGGATTCCACAGTAGCAGTAGTGATATGTATTGGAGTAGCTACAACATACTTTTTATCACAACTCGGTTATTTTACGTGTAAATTCTTAGGAATCACAATTTGCAAAACACTCGCACGGCTCATTATCTCATTTTTGACAGGTTGCAAGTTTATACAACACTTACACGAAAATCTGATCATCAAAAGCCATTATTATTAGAGTAAGCTGCAAAAATCATCCATGTGGTTTGTAGCTTTTGGCACTAATCATCCCTATCCGATAATATTGGCACTAATCATCCTTGAGTGATGAAACGTTCGGCATAATACATCCCTCACCACTAATTATGGAGGATAATTATGTCATTTAAACCACAAGGATGATTTTTGCTGTTTACTAAAAACAAAAACTAATATTACAATTATTATTATTATTATTTTATTAAAACATCACTTCATTAGAATAATAAGTTTACAACAAATTGGAGGGAAGTCTAGATACTATCTGGGCCCCCACTCCTTTGGCAATAGCAAAACTAATCCTATTAAAAATATGAATAGCTGCACGTGCCCCAATGTCTTGAGCCATGGAAAACTTTCAGATTCGCTTCAGCAATGTAACCGCGTCTGCCTTAATTACCTAAGGGGAGAACGAGAAGGGAAGGGTACCAATATCCACATGGTGCACACTTAGCCATATACTTACCATGTTTATGCTGTGCAGCATCAATCACCACCCGACCAGGTACGAAATCAGCCATCCCAGTCTGTGTCAAAGGTGAGGACCCTGTCAAATCCACACACACATCAAGCCCTTCATCCCATGAATAAAGTAACATATCCGCAGGATGCAAGGCTTTGTCACAACCTCCACCAAGCCTAATGTCAACTTCTTTACCAGCTGAAATCCTTGACCGGAAACATATGTCTACCAAAGTATCACGCATAACGTTGTGTCGATGCTTGTATTACCAAATAATACAGGCAGATTACAGGAATGGTATCACAATTAAAAAATCCCCCGTTATAAGACTTTGGAGCAAGCTGAGCAGGCTATCTTGAGACAGAAAATAGGGGGACAACTAACAAGTTAACCACTAAAACACAACGGTAAGTCTTACTGTTCATAGTCTGTCCCAACCCAGAAATCGAAACCACACGAAGCCAGTCTGAAGTATGATCCTCCCTTTGAGATTGCCACAAGGCCATCTGTCAAGGAGATAAATAAAAAGAAGATTCAGCATCCTTAGTAACCCGAGTGAAATATATGTCTGCCATTTTCTTCATGAGTTTGGCGGGGTCTGGCAGCCGATCCTCACTTGGATTACTTAGAATCTATTCTTCATAGAAGTGTTAAACCTTACACAAAAAAGGCAATCATCAAAGGTGGAACCAGAGTCTACAATATCAGCATGTCAAAGAAGCTTAGTCTGCAAGGCAGCAGACTGCAAACGTGAGGCAATAAAGGCATAATTCAAAACATCACCTGTTGAATAAACGCCAAGGCCCCCCAATGCAAAGGGTAATGTGACGAGTCTCCATTGCCAGTCTCCAAACCCCGGCCCAGAAGCCGTGACAATACGCTCCAAGGCAGAACGAAGAGCCATGTCAAAAGAAAGTTGAGCCGACTCAAAGACACGAGGGAGGCATGTACGCATAGCAAAGTATAGTTTAGAAATCCCCGCACATGCGCGAATGAGCAGCAACTCACATTGAGGATCATTAATCTTAGCGACCGCATCCAAGAGCCCGATGGTTTTAGATGCTCTCTTCATGACAAGCGCACTACTAAAATCAGGATCCACACTAACGGGACCACCCAATAATTTAACCCCATGCAAGGGCCGAGAAATATTAGGTGGGAAAACACCTTCCAGTTTGCTTCTAGGGTCTTCATTGGGCCAAAAGATCTTAGTTTTGTCAATGTTGAGGTACAAGCCACATCGCGGACCATCCTTCGTAATTAATTCCAAAACTTTACCTATAACCAAAGTATCTCCAACAATAGTGTCATCGTCAAGATACCAAGCCTGCAGGCAAAGATTAAAAGAGTCTCTAATTTTACAAATCAGGGGATGTAGCACTAAGGAAAACAAAAGAGGGCCAAGAGGATCGCCCTGCTGCACCCCTTGGCATGACCATAAGGAGTGTTCTCCGTATTACAATCTGGCGGGGCTAGAGTAGCAGAATTCGACCCAATGAGAGATAGCAGGGCAAAGCAGACGGACTTCCTCTGACATAACCTTTCGGTCTACCAGATTGAAGGCATTTTGAAAGTCTACCAGTAGCATCGAAAGACCAACATCACCCTTATTATTATTATTTTTATTTTTTATAATAAATCACTTTATTAGTATCTCGGCTCCCCTCTAATTTATTATTATTATTATTAATATTATTATTATTATTATTATTATTAATATAAATCACTATATTAAGAAACTCAAGAGATTTACAATAAATTATAGGGAAGCCGAGATACTATCTGGGCCCTCACTCCTTTAGCAAAAAATTATTTTATTTTATTTATTATTATTTTTATTATTATTATTATTATTATTTTATTTATTTATTTGTTATTATATTTATTTGTAATTTACTTATTTAATTTTATATATATTTATATTTTATATTTTTATCTTTTTTACTTTTTATTTTTTAAAATTTTTTTTTTTATTGTAAATCACTTTATTAGAAATTTAATGGATTTACAAAAAATTAGTGGGAAGCCGAGACACTATCTGAGGCCCCACTCCTTGATGTGTGTGTGTGTGTGTCTGACTAGGTCTTTGCCTTTGACGCAAACCGGGATGGCTAATTTTGTTTCCGGTCGTGCGGTGATTAATGCGGCACAACGTAAACGTGTGAAGTATGAGGCTAAGTGTGCGACTATTGGATATGGTAGCACACTTAGCCTCATACTTCACATGTTTATGTTGTGTCGCATCAATCACTATACGACAGGGAACAAAATCAGCCATCATGGTTTGCGTCAAAGGCGAAGACCCAATCAGATACACACACACATCAAGGAGTGGGGGCCTAGATAGTATCTCGGCTTCCCACTAATTTTTTGTAAATCCTTTAAATTTCTAATAAAGTGATTTATAATAAATAATAATAATAAAATAAAAATTTTAAACAATAAAAAGTTAAAAAGATATAAATATAGAATATAAAATAAAATAAGTAAATTACAAATAAATATAATAAAAATAAATAAATAAAATAATAAAAGTATTAATAATAATAATAATAATAATAATAATAATAATAATAATAATAATAATAACAATAATAACAATAATGACAATAACAACAATAACAACAATAATAAAAATAATAAAAATAACAATAATAACAATAACAATAACAATAATAACAATAACAATAACAATAATAATAACAATAACAATAATAAAAATAATAAAAATAACAATAACAATAATAATAATCATCATAATAATAATAATAACAATAATAAAAATATTAATAATAAAAGTAAATAAATAAAATAATAATAATAACAATAATAATAACAATAATCACAATAATAATAATAATAATAACAATAACAATGTCAATAATAATAATAGGATTAGTTTCGCTATTGCTAAAGGAGTGGGGGCTCAAATAATATCTCAGCGCCCCTCTAATTTTTTGTAAATCCTATGAATTTTAAATAATAATAATAATAATAATACTCACGGTTTAAATAATAATAATAATAATAAATAAAATAATAATAAAAGTATTAATAATAACAATAATAATAATGAAAGATGCGGTGACCCTACTAAAGCAGATCCAAAAGTTATCCGTGACTCAAGACATTGGAGCACGTGCTACTGTTCATATTTTTAATAAGATTAGCTTTGCTATAGCTCAAGGAGTGAGGGCTCAGCTAGCATCTTGGCTTTCCACTAACTTTTTGTAAATATCTTATTTCTTCTAATAAAGTGATGTTATAAAAAAACAATAATAATAATAATAATAATAATAATAATAATAATAATAATAATAATAATAATGACGATGATGATGATAATGATGTTGTTAGCCTCAGAATATTGAGTCGACAATGGAAGTATCGGTCATTCAACAAGGAATCTTGGTCTTTATATTATTCACGTTGTAATAGTCTAAGTTAGGGTAACGGGCTCATTTAATGTAATCTAATTATGCATGTCTTGCGGGCTTAAGCCTAAGTGATCCCGAGCCTGACCCGTTAGATAAATCTAGGCGTCCCAAGTAAAAGGTCTATGTATAAATACCCTTCTCCACACAAGGAGAAGGGTTGGTTGTCTCATTTTGTATCAAACACACTTTGTGATAATCCTCCTCTCTTTCTTCTTTCTTATTTCTTTCTGTAACACTCCCAAAATCAGGTAGCAACGGAATGGTAACCTTAAATGGACGTTTTAAGATAAGATTTCATTCGATGCCATAGCAAAATATCAGAGTTCATACATTTGGTCCCATAAGTTTTAAAAGTCATAAACATTCTTAATTAAACAAAAGCTTCATAATACCAAAAGATGACTTAAGTTTTTAAAGATAATAAAAGTTGCATAAACTTTAGATAAAACACAGAATCCGTCTTCATTGATATCCGCCACGGCTCCCGTCCAATCTTCATACCCTAGGACCTGAAATTACATGCTAAAAGTCAACACAAAGGTTGAGTGAAATCATAGGTTTATCAGTAAAAAGGGTGGACCACAAGATCGAAGTAATAGTAGACTCTGAAACACATTCAGAAGTCCAAAACATTTATTATTGCACTAAGCTCATGACACCGAAGCCTTAACTAGATTTGTGCCCCAATCAGAAAATAGGATGCTTGCCAACACCCTAACATCTCTCAATGTTAAATGCACCCGATCAAACTAGTGACCCAAGTAAGGGTGGGGATTGTTAGTCCCGATAGATCTATCCATAACACCAGCGCTCACTATAATAGCAATTAACGGTTCATGATAATAGGGACTTCACGGCAATAAGGTAACTTAGGCATTAATAATCAGGCAGTAATCTGGATAGCATACACTTTGAAAAACACTTGTGTCCAATAGTAAAACAAGCAATGTAATTCACCCCGTAGATTTTGTAAAACAATTGTAGAAAAAGGGGGCTATGAACTCACCTTGAGTGAATGGAAATCAACAAGTATTCAAAATAGAAAATGCGTCACGAAGGAATCCGAAGGCAACCTAATCCAATATAGGTCGTATAAGTACTAAACACTTTGATTATTTATAGGTCGTATAGCTCATCATACTATCGTTCGGGCTATCATAATTAGGAGGTCGTGTAGTGAACGTATGAGGAGCTAGGACACTTTAAATCGTAAATCCAACAACTCGTCGATACGCCACCCCGAAGAGGCCTCATCATTATGAAACTCCCTAGTAATATAGTACTTTGATAACTAATACAACGTATGATTCTATATAGCTACATCACCGTCTACTCGTTTTAGTGAAAACATAATTATAACGAAAAATGTTTATAAGTATACTTTGGTAAAAATGGCGTAACTTTCTCGTTTTTAATCCGTTTCGCGCGTTTCTTACGTCCACGCCTTCGTATTAAGTCGAGTTATCAAAATATAACATTTTTAAAATTTTAGTTTTTCTGATGAATAGTGATTTTTACTGTTCATAACAGACATATACTTATTTTTATAGTTTTTGTTATCGTAAACTCGTAAACGTCGTATTTTATTCGTTATAGCTCCGTTTTTAACGATTCTTTCGAGTACGATCTCGTAATTAAAAGTTATATCATATTTTTGATGTTTTAAAAATATCACTTTCTGTAATGAATAGTAAATTTTATAAAAATAGTTTTATAAAAGTATTTCTCGTCGTAAACTCGTAACTAACGTATCTTTTTCGTTATAAATCGGTTTTTCAAGTTTCTTATCATTTTGGAATCATCATGAGGCGTATTATTTTTATATAATGTCAAACCTACTGTATGAAACACGAATTTAAAACAGCCCTTAATAACATTTATGTATACTTTTAATCATAACCTTCTTAAGTAAACTTTAAAACCCTAATTCATACAAAATCATGTTTATACTTAAACAACATGTCAACATATTTATTAATCCATTTTTCCATGATATATATAACAATATGACATAAGAAAAGTGGGTAAATCTATAAACATAAGTGATAATTCATTTTACATATTAAAAATCCTAAGTGGTGATTTAGCCATAAAGAGCATGTAACACATAAAATCATGATAAATAAAAGTATGAAGGTATTAAGAAGACCTTAGGAAGGATGTATGTGATGAGAAAAACCAAAGTAATCTATAACCCTTGTTAGATATAAAACCCTAGCTTTATTCCATTTTTAAAACCCTAGTTTTCACTTTTCTTAGATTAATACCTTGAAAAAGGGTTATTTTTTAGCCAATGCTGGAAATACCTAGAATACTTACAAAGGATGTGTAAGGTTATATGGTTAATAATAATTTTGTATGGATTATGTTGGGGCCCATGGTTTGTGTCGTGAGCTCTATGGATCCAAAAGGGAGGTTTTGTGATTTTTTGTTAAGTGCTTAAGCATGTAAGACTTCTTCTTACTAAGGATACAAGTATATAATGTGTAGGACAAGTCAAGTGACAGCTAAGTTGTCAAGGGATGGTCTTTGGTCATAGGTAAGGGTTAATGATTCAAAGAGACAAAGTATGGGTGTAAGGTATTAATGAAGGCATGGTAAAAGAACAAATGTGAAGTCTTCCCTATATCATTGAATCATTGCCATAATTTTTGGAAAACATGAATAAATATGATATATTTGAGTACACACTTATGTATTGGGTAAAATGTGGGTATTTGTTGAGCGTAGAAAAGTTTAGTTGTTTCCTGGAGTGCCTAAACCCAATTTATCGCGAAAACTATTACACTTTACGTATCCGATAAAAATAAAATGAACAATTAAAAATTTATTCTTAACAATAATTATATAACCCTTGCTGATGTAAACATTTAATTGTTTGTGTCCGTTACGCTATACGATAATTTTAACTAACGCGATTTTAAAATTAACTATTAAAAATAAAAGTAAACGCGTACGAGGGAGAAAAATAAATAATTAGTGAAATATATGACGTCGTAAATGACCTGAAAATACGGAATGTTACAGTCCTTCCCCGTTAAATGAGCCTTGTCCTCAAGGCTCAAGTTGCGACATTTGACGAAGGTACGGGTTCGGAGAAAAGATGCGGATATTTCATCCGGAATTGGTCTTCTCGTTCCCAGGTATACTCAGCTCCTTGCCGAGAGTTCCAACGAACTTTGACTAATGGGATTCTTCTTCGCTTTAGCTTTTTCACATCTCGTTCCACGATCTCAATAGGTTCTTCAACAAAACGTAGATTTTCATCAATCTCGATCTCATCCAAAGGCACCTGAACATCTGGCTCAGCCAAGCATTTCTTGAGGTTCGACACATGAAACGTGTCGTGGACACAGCTTAGCTCCTGGGGTAACTTCAGCCGATAAGCCACCGGTCCAACACGCTCCACGATTTCAAATGGTCCCACATATCGTGGTGCTAGCTTTCCTTTCTTACCAAATCGTACCACTCCCTTCCATGGAGATACCTTAAGTAACACTCGGTCTCCAACTTGGAATTCAAGAGGTTTACGCCTCTTATCAGCATAGCTTTTCTGGCGACTTCTTGCCGTTTTCAATCTTTCCTTAATTTGAACAATCTTTTCAGTCGTTTCTTGCATAATTTCTGGTCCAATAAGCTGACTTTCTCCAACTTCAGTCCATATCACGGGGGATCTACATTTCTGCCCGTACAGAGCCTCGAATGGTGCGCACTTAATGCTCGTGTGGTAACTGTTATTATAAGAAAACTCAATCAATGGAAGATGAGTATCCCAACTGCCACCAAAATCCATAACACAAGCTCGAAGCATATCCTCCAGCGTCTGAATAGTACGCTCACTCTGACCGTCGGTCTGAGGGTGGTAAGCCGTACTCATGTCTAGTCTCGTACCCAACGCTTTCTGAAAAGCTTGCCATAAGTGTGACGTGAATCGACCATCACGGTCTGAAATGATTGACACCGGCACACCATGTCTCGCTACAATCTCATTGGTATAAATCTTTGCTAATTTCTCCGTCTTGTAGTCTTCACGAATAGGTAAGAAGTGAGCCGACTTGGTCAATCTATCCACAACGACCCAAATCGTATCATGCCCACTGCTACTTTTAGGCAACTTTGTGACAAAGTCCATTGTTATCTTTTCCCATTTCCACTCAGGAATTTCTGGTTGCTGAAGAAATCCTGAGGGTTTCTGATGTTCGGCTTTAATCTTAGAACACGTAAGACATCTGCTAACGTACTCAGCAATGTCTCTCTTCATACCAGGCCACCAATACAAGTCTCTCAGATCATAGTACATCTTATCCGCACCCGGATGTACTGAATATCTAGAAGTATGAGCTTCATCCATGATCAATTTCCTTACACCACCAACTGATGGAATCCAGATACGATCAAAGAAGTAAATTTCACCATCATCTCGTTGCTCAAAGTGTCTTTCTAATCCTCTTAGCCATTCAGTTGGGGCTTTGAGATCCTTGGAAGCTTCGCTCTGCGCTTCCAAAATCTTAGTCTTAAGTCCAGAATGAATAGTAATACTCATAGCACGTACTCGTCTTGGCTTGAGTCTTTCTTTTCTGCTCAAGGCATCTGCCACCACGTTCGCCTTGCCCGGGTGGTATTTGATCTCACACTCATAGTCACTGAGTAGCTCGATCCACCGCCTTTGGCGCATATTTAAATCTTTCTGGTCAAATATGTACTGGGAAGACTCATGGTTAGTGTAGATAACACTTTCGGCCCATAAAGGATAATGTCTCCAGATATTAAGAGCGAACACCACCGCACCCAATTCCAGGTACGACATATGCTATCACTTTGCCCCGCTGCATCAGCACGCTCCCAAAACCTTGTTTTGATGCATCACAATAGACCACAAAGTCGTCGGGTCCATCGGGGAGTGCTAACACAGGAGCATTGCATAGTTTCTCCTTCAGAATTTGGAAAGCTTCATCTTGCTTATCGCCCCACACATAAGCCTTATTCTTTTGAGTCAACAGGGTGAGGGGCTTTGCGATCTTGGAGAAATTCTCAATAAACCTTCGGTAGTATCCTGCCAATCCTAGAAACGAACAGATTTCTGTTTGGTACGTCAGGGTTCATCCAGTTCTTGACCGACTCAACCTTGCTAGGATCCACGTAGATACCGTTACGGTTGACCACATGTCCTAGGAACTGTACTTCTTGTAACCAAAATTCGCACTTTGAAAATTTGGCGTACAACTTCTCCTTCTTGAGTAAGTCTAAAATCATCTTCAGGTGGACTTCATGCTCTTCTTCTGACTTTGAGTAGAAAAGAAAATAAGTATGTCGTCAATGAACACAATTACGAATTTGTCCAAATACGGTTTGCAGACGCGGTTCATTAAGTCCATGAATATTGCTGGTGCGTTCGTCAGCCCAAATGGCATGACTGTGAACTCAAAGTGCCCGTATCGAGTTCTAAACGCGGTCTTCGGTATATCTTCCTCTCGGACTCTCAACTGATGATATCCCGAACGAAGATCTATCTTAGAGAAACAACACGCACCTTGTAATTGGTCAAACAAGTCATCAATTCTGGGGAGAGGGTAACTGAACTTTATATCAACTTTTTTAGTTCGCCTGTAGTCAATACACATTCTCATCAAACCATATTTATTCTTGACAAAAAGCATTGGTGCTCCCCATGGTGAGAGAACTTGGTCGAATAAAACCCTTCTCTTGAAGTTCTTTGAGCTGGTTTGACAATTCTAACATTTCTGAAGGGGCTAACCGGTATGGAGATCTAACAACTGGCGATGCGCCTGGAATCAGATCAATGCGAAATTCTATCTCTCGCACAAGAGGTAAACCTAACAGATCGTCTGGAAATACCTCAGGGAAGTCTCGGACAACACGTATGTCATCAAGCTTTTTCTCATCAGCCTTGATACATGCAAGTGAACGAAGATCCTTTTCCGGCCTCTCGCCTTAAACTTCAAGAATCTTGCCATTCGGAAGAGGAATACGGACAATCTTCTCATAACAATCGATGAGAGCTTGGTGGTATGCCAACCAATCCATTCCAATGATAACATCAAAACTTCCTAGCCGGGTTGGCAACAAGTCTATTTTGAACACGTGATTTAACAAGACTAAGGTGCAACTACGTAAAATGGTATTGGTGCTAATGACTTTTCCGTCTGCTAACTCTACTTCGTAGCTAGTGTTTAAAGCGGTTGGGGCAATATCAATAAAAGGTGTAAACGCAGAAGATACAAAACTCTTCTCAGCACCAGAATCAAAGAGGATACAAGCGTAGTGATCATTAAGAAGAAACGTACCCGTGACCACATTCGGATTCTGCTGCGGGTTTTCAACCACCACATAAGCTCTCGCACGAGCTCCCTCATTTGGAGGGTTCCTTCCCTTAGGACACCTGTTCTTGTAGTGTCCCTTCTCCCCACAACCAAAACAGGTCATATTCTGCAAAGCATTTCCTCCTGCATCTGGAAACCTAACCCGACAATCCTTCTCCTCATGACCAAGCCTACCACATTTACCACACTTAGGAGGGCATTGTCCATTGTGGTGAGAGTTGCAACGGTTGCACTTTGGTAGATTTCCAGCATAACCTCTACCCTCGGCTGGGGCTGCAGCATAGGCCCTGGCAGTTTCCTGCCTCCTGTTTTGTTGTTGGTGATAGTTGTTGTTTCGGTTGCGGTTGTTGTTGTTGTTGTTATTGTTGTTGTTATGGTTATTGTTGTTGGTGTTTCTTTGGTTGTCTTCCCATTTCCTTTTATTGCTTTCACCAATTCTAGTAGCCCTACCCTGAACTGATTGCTCGACAGTTCACGGGCCAATTTATTCCGTCATACAAGGTCTCAGGCTTTGAAGAAGTGATGTTTCCTTTGATCTTTCAAGAACCCACGAATGTACTTTTTAATCCTCTTACTTTCATTGACACCAATTCAGAACACATCAAACTAGTTCTGTGAGAAGACGATTACTGTAAGCATTCGATAGCATCCCGTTTTCAGAGTCAGAGTCCAAATGTTCTGATCCATCCTTTGGATTTTAGTTGCTGGGCAGTAATTAGTGGTCATCATAGCTTTCAGTTTGCTCAGGGATCTGATTAGCATTGCAAGTCCCAAAGTCGAACATTTTCCGTTCTACAGGTTAGAGCACGACCCGTCGAACGTGTAACATAGAAAACTTCACATTGTCATCTTCAGCACATTTGGCAAATTTTCAAACACTGCTCATCCTTTTCGAACCAACGTTTCAGTCCGACTACGCCTTCAGTCCCGCTGAAAGAGTGAGGCTTGCCGTTCATAAATGTCTTATACGAACATCCTTGCACATCTGGTGCAACAGTTCCTCCAGTATTTGCTGATCCAGATCCACCAGTATTGTTTGAGTCAGCTCTTGTCTTTTCATATTCTTCAATAGCTTTGGCCACACGCTTTTCCACTATCCTCTTAACAGATTTCTTCTTAAATCTCCTAGGCGGCATGATTCTAGCCATGCAAGTACACAATTCGTTAAGAATTTATAATGGTATGCAAAGTCATGGCACGTGATAATAAGAGAGAAAAAGAAATAGAAAAGTGATATAAATAATCATAGTTTAATCAGGATGGTCAATATTTATATAATTGACCGATAGAAATAGATACTGATATGTCAAAAGATAGGCGTAAGAGATCGAATTTAAACCAAATATTATATATATAAGATTATATATAATGCAATCATGATAATCGGAAAAGTAAGTAAGGATCAGGGATTACGCGCGCGTGGATATCGGATAGCGATGAAGGATTCTGCATTTTAAAAATGAAAGAAAAGAAAACCTTTAAACTTTGTGGTTATAGACTAGGTTTTGAAAATGACCCAGTTCCCTATAACCTTGGCTCTGGTACCATCTGTAACACCCCCAAAATCAGGTCGCAGCGGAAAGGTAACAATGGGGTGCTACGTCAAAGTACAAAAATCAAGATATAGAAAACGACCTTAAATGGACGTTAAAAATAAGTTTCATTCGATGTCATTACAAAAGATCAGAGTTTTCACGTTAGGTCCCATAGTTTTGATAAAAAACATTTCCACATGCGTTTTTAATTAAACAAAAGCTTCATACTACCAAAAGGTGACTTAAGTTTTTAAAAATAAAAGTTGCATCGAATTTAAATAAACACAGAATCCATCTTCATTGATATCCATCACGGCTCCCATCCAAGCTTATACCTTAGGACCTGAAATTAAACATGCTAAAAGTCACAAAAAGGTTGAGTGAATCCATAGGTTTTTAGTCGTTAAAAGAGGACCACAAGATTATTAAGTATTAGTAGACCAGGAATCATATTCATAGTCCAAAAACATGTAATATTGCACTAAGCACAGACACGCCCCACCGAACCTTAACACGTAATAAGTAATCGGTAAAAAGGATGATGCCAAATAACCAACGTATTATTCAAATGTTAAATGCACCATGAGTCAACTGTTACCCCTAAGAAATTGTAATTGGTCCAGTCCCGATAGATCTATCTACAACAACTCGCGCTTACTATATAGCAACTCGCGTTTCATTATAAGAAGGGGACTTAGTGGCAAGGTACTTTAGGCAATAATAATGATCACGATTGAGCAACAGTTTATAAAACACTTGTGTCCGTAGTAAAACAAGCATGTAATTCTACCCCGTAGAGTTTGTAAAACAAGTAGATATATATGGGGCTATGAAACACCTCGAGTGAATGTGTAATCAAAACAATTATCACAATAGAATGAAAAATGTGTCACGAAGGAATACGAAGGCCAACCTAATCCAATATAGGTCTTAAAGTACTAAACACTTTAATTATGGTATAGCTCATCATTCTATCGTTCGGGCTATCATAATAAAAGGTCATGTAGTACGTATGAGGAGCTTGGAACACTTTAAATCGTAATCCAACAACTCGTCGATACACCTACCCCGAAGAGGCCTCATTAAAAACTCCCTAGTAATATAGTACTTTGATTGACTTAATACCACATAGAATTCATTATAGCACATCACCAATCTAATCGTTTTAGTGAAATCATATTTATAAAGAGTAAAAATTATAAGTATACTTAGAAAAAATAGGCGTAACTTTCTCGTTTAAAGTCCGATTTTATTCGTTCTTACGCCACGCCTTCGATTAATACTAGTTATCCAAATATAACATTTTCAAAAATTTGAGTTTTTCAGATGAATTAGTGATTTACAGTTCATAAACAGTTATAATTATTTTTATAGATTTAGCTATCGTAATCTCGTAAATGTAGTAACTTATTCCGTTTTAACTCCCGTTTTGAGCCGATTCTTTCGATACGTTCTCGTATTTTAAAAGTTTTAACATATTAATGATTTTTAAAAATAAAAGTTTACATGTGTTGAATAGTAAATTTTATAAAAGAAAGTTTATAAAGCTATATTTTAACGTAAACTTGAAATCGTCGTATCTTTTTCGTTATAAATCGGTTTTTTGAGTTTCTTATCATTTTGGAATCGTCATGAAGTGTATTATCTTTATAAAATGTAAAACCTACTGTCTAAACACAAACTAAAACAGCCACAAAAATAAATAAAAAAAAAGAAAAAAGGTATAAAAAAAAACAAAAAAAAAAGAAAAAACAAAACAAAAAAAAAAAAACAAAGAAAAAAATAAAGAAAATAAACCCCCCCAGACGGTCCCCCCAAATCCCCCACATTCCCCTTTAACGAAACTCCAACCTACCCCCCGCCTCCTACCCTCCCTCCGAATCCGCGCCCCCCCACCCCCTCGCCCCCAACCCGCCCTGCCGTCACCCAACACCCCAACCTACTACTCACCTACACCCCCCCCCTTTCTACCTCACACACCCACCCACCAGTCCTCCTCATCCACCCCCCCCCCCAACCACCACCACCACCAAGAGCCCCCCAAAAACACATCCACCCCCTCCCACCCCCCTCCCCCTCCCCACACCCCTCCTCCCCCCTCGCACACACTACCCCCCCCCCCCTCCCCCCCCCTCTCCCCCACCTCCACTACTCCCACACTCCCCAATCCCCCCCATCCCCCCCCCTTCACAGGGGTAACCCAAACTGCCCCCCCAACCCCCCAAGTCAAACCACACCCCAGCGCCACCACCCAAACCACTAACCCAAAACCACCACTAACACCAACAACATATACCCCAACCCCCACCAGTACACCTACAACTCCACAGCCAAAACCCATCACAACCCCAAACGCCTCTCATAGACACAGTATATGAAACTCAACATCACAAGACAGAACACGCAATATAACAATGTAAAACCCCTAACAGTGTAGGATTTCGGTTATTAATGACCATGAACCACCCAAAAAACAGACTAAAAGTAAATACCTACAGTGTTAATAGAAAACCCTATAGTTCTAAATTATGATGAGGAAATATAATATAAAGGCATAGAGTTAGATTAAGAACTCTCAACCAAGCCTGCAAGATTAGAAATTAATCCACGTAAATCTAACTAGAGAAATCCTAATCTTAAATTACTTGATTAAATCTGCAATATGAATAGCCAACGCCTACTCCAACACCTTTAGTTTATCGTAGGAAGGAAGTGGTATGCTATGGTATGGTCTTATAAAATCAAGCTAAATGTTAAATAAATGGGGATGATTAATGTAGCCGAGCCCTAAAGGGAGGGAGTTAAGAGAGGTTTTGTGAAATTTTGCTACGGAAAAGTGTATCTTGCA
The DNA here is from genome assembly GCA_026074375.1 of Tanacetum coccineum. Taxonomy (NCBI): domain Eukaryota; kingdom Viridiplantae; phylum Streptophyta; class Magnoliopsida; order Asterales; family Asteraceae; genus Tanacetum; species Tanacetum coccineum. Next base: position 23,890 of record BQNB010045894.1, on the reverse strand, counting down.
TTACTTACACTAGTTAATGTAATATATACATAAGGACTAATCCAAGGAAACATTTTGATGAGGGTTTCATGGAGTCTTGGTTCAAGACACTAGTGAAGATAGTAAGAAAAATAATATAAATGTTCCAAAAAGATGAGATACATCTCAGTGAAATAAAGAAATAAGTTTTCAAACTTGATATTCTTTGTTCTTCTAGCTCCATATCCGTCCATGTAATTGCCTATATGTGATGATATATAGTAAATTAGGTATTGGGTATAAAAGTGGGTAATTTGTTTTCAGCGGTAGAAAAAGGTTTTAGGTGCATTCGGTTATGCCTACATGTTTTAATTGCGAAACTTAACCTTTTACACCAACCAAAAAAAATAAAATAAAAAAAGTAGATTAATACTTTCGTAAAAAAATATATTGCATGTTTGAACGTAAACTTTAATTCTTTTGTGTTGCCGTTTTACGCAAATTGATGGTTATTTTATGTTTACGCGATTTAACTATATATAATTAAGAATTAAATGTAAACTGTACTAAAAAATAATTAGTAAAAAGATGACGTCGTAAATGACTGAAAAATACGACTAAAAGCATAGAATATAGTCTCAACGAACTAGAATGCATAGAACACCTTCATATGGAGCTCTTCGGTCACTGCCGTACGGAGTAACGGGAGGAAACCGCTACACCTTAGTCATAGTAGATGACTACTCTAGGTATACTTAGACTAGATTCCTTAAGGACAAAACCGAAGCTTTCGATCAATTCAAAATATTTAGTAAGAAAATTCAAAACCAATTAGGATGTACAATAGTGTCAATAAGAACCGACCACAATAGGGAATTTGATAATGAGGTGCAATTTAGAGAGTTTTGTAATGCCAATGAAATTACACATAACTTCTCAGCTCCACGCACTCCTCAATCAAATGGCGTGGTTGAAAGGAAAAATAGGACACTTCAAGAAATGAGTAGGACTATGTTGAATGAGCAATCGTTACCATAAAAGTTTTGGTGTAACGCAGTAGACACTTCAACATACATTCTCAACCGAATCCTAATTAGAGCCATCTTAGGAAAAACACCTTACGAACTCTTAAGAGGTAGGAAACCTACTTTAGATTACTTTAGAGTGTTTGGAAGCAAGTGCTTCATTTTAACACTAATGACTACCTTACAAAGTTTGACCCAAAGTCATACGACGGTATCTTTTTAGGTTACTCCTAAAATAGTAAAGCCTACATCATCCTTAATAAACATACTAGGAAAGTCGAAGAATCACTCAACGTGACATTCGATGAAACTCCTCCACCCTCTAAGATATCACCCTTGGTGGATGATGACTTAGATGAAGAAGAAGCAATTAAGGTTACCAAAAAGAAAAACCTAGAAAATGACATTGAGGATGAACTATAGAGAATTGACAAAAGTAGTAAATATAAAGGAATCTATTAAACATCCATTGAGAAAATGTTATAAAACCTAAACCAAAAGATCCTTAGATCACTATCCCAAAACCAAGTAACTTCTTTGATATAATCAACTATAGAACCTAAGAAGTGAAAAAAGCCATACGATGATAGTTGGATAGTCGCTATGCAAGAAGAATTAAATCAATTCATTGCTAACGACGTTTGGGAGTTAGTTCCACAACCTAAGAATATGACAATCATAGGAACTAAGTGGGTGTTTAGAAATAAGTTAGACGAGAACGGTATTGTTTCTCAAAATAAGGCTAGGTTAGTTGCTCAAGGCTATAATCAACAAGAGGGCATCGATTATGATGAAACTTATGCCCAGTTGCTAGACTTGAGTCAATTAGGATACTATTAGCTTATGGTTATGCTTTAGATTTTAAGCTATTCCAAATGGATGTAAAAAGTGCATCCCTGCATAGTTTTATCAAAAAGGAGGTATACGTGGCACAACCTCTAGGATTTATTGACTTTGAAAAACCGAAGCATGTTTATAAACTAAAGAAAGCTTTATACGGTCTTAAACAAGCACCCAAAGCTTAGTATGATAGATTAAAACCTTTTCTTATTAAACATGAATATAAAATGGGAATGATAGATAACACTCTTTTTACTAAGAAGAAAAGTTCTAACCTCATCATCGTTCAAATATATGTCGACGACATTATATCCGGCTTGACTTGTCAAGACATTGTGATGAATTTGCCAAAATCATGCATGACGAGTTCGAGATGAGCATGATGGGTGAACTTAACTTCTTCCTTAGACTACAAATAAAACAAATGAAAGATGGTATTTTCTTTAATAAATCTAAATATATTAAAGAAATGCTTAAGAAATTTAGGTTAGAAGAATCTAAACCAATGAAAACCCTCATGTCCTCCGATACCAACTACGAATGACAAAGAGTGTGAGTCGTGTAGATAGTACCAAGTAACGAGGCATGATAGTTTGTCAATTATACCTAATTCAATTAGGCCATAAATCATGTTTATGTCTGCCTTTGAGCCCCTTCCAAGAGGCTCCTAAAACCTCTCATCTTAAAGCGGTTAAGTGTATCTTCCCGATACATTAAAGGACACTACGCCCCTTAGGATTAATGGTATCTAAGGGGACCGCCCTAGAACAGTAGTATGTAAATGCCGACTCTGATCATGCAGAGATTATGTGGACCGAAATAGAAACAATCGGTAATTGTACTTTTGTGGATGTTGTTTTGACCATCTTGGTTCTCGAAGAAACAAACCGCTCTTGCTATATCCACTACCGAAGCCGAATACGTAAGCGCCGGAAAGGCATGTCAACAAGCACTATGGATGAAACAAGCTCTTATCGACTACGACGTTCGACTCGATGACGTCCCGATCATGTGCGACAATAAAGGTGCGATTGACCTTAGCAAAAACCCGGTGCAACATTCTCGAACCAAACACATCAAAATTCGTCACCACTTTCTTCGTGATAATGTCCAGAAAGGACATATCTCAATCGAAAAAGTGCCGTCCGTCGACAACATCACCGACATTCTTACGAAACCCCTTAAACGTGAATCGTTTAACTATCTACATCTTGGTTTAGGAATGATGGAACACACCGATTCTCTTTCTTCTGTCTCAATTCTAGTCCGAGTTCCATTCCGTGTCGTGACAACTTAAAATACTTTATCCGAAGCACTTTAAGCACTTTTAATTAGCGAAATGCAAATTAAAATGTCACTCTTCCTTAAAATCATCGTCAAAACCAAGTCCAAATTCCCTCACTGAGGGCGCCCCCATATCCTTGGCGGCCCCCCAATATATTTGGGACCGCCTGACTATATGGGACCGCCATCAGAAAACTCGTATATTCCTCACTTAGTCAAAAAATTTCAAATCACAAAACCAAACACACTCCTTCTTCTGTGTAGCGACGAAAATGAACAAAACAACTTAAAAATTCAAAATCAACCATTAAAACTAAAATTGAAGATCTAATCAACACCAATAATCACTCTTAACATCTCAAAGATCATCAATTGTAAGTCATTTCATCTATTTTCTTTCAATTTGAGTCTAGGGTTCATGATGAACACAAAAAATGAAATTGGGGATTATCAATATTTCTTTCAATTGTACAATTAAGACTACTAGGATACAATGTATAGTCTAATAAGCTACGAAACATGGATTGCACACATTAGTGATGCATGTTGAATAAATTGATTTTGAACCAAAACTTTTTTTTTATTTTATTCTATAAACTTAATTTATTATACAAATCACTCATAATAGAACATAATAAATTGTAGTTATGCATTGTTTTATACAACTAAAACGATTTAAAAACCATGCATTAAGATCATCAAGAACAAAGGTCAAGATACATAATTATATGTATTTTTCAACATGTTTGGATGAGAAAAATCAAACTAAGGAGCGTTTGGATTAACTCTTAAGATTTTAATTTTTAGGCCGAGTTAATCGTTACTCCACATTTGTTACATCTTGGCACACACTAGGCACGGACTCAAAATATCAACACATGTGTAAGATATTAAAATATAATTTTGATTGTTTTATTTTAGATAACAATGCCTCAAATTACCGCACTAGATCATCAAAAGACCCAAAACTACGTTATATTCATATTAAATGAATTTAATCAACCCTTACAAAACACAATTGCAAGTCTAGAAAAATGATACTTTCATGAGGGTAGGGTTGTGAGTCAAAATTTTGAAAAACAATGTAGTCCTAGTCCATTGCTAAGTTATTAATAAATGAATTTTGATTGTTTGTTGAACATAAATGAACAAATTGTTCCTCGTTTTGTTCTCGAGTTCTATAGTCAACTAACCTTTGACTATAACTCCACGCGTTATTTTGTGGTCAACTGTGTTATACAAAGTAAGTCATTCTTTCTCACTCTTGAGGAATTCGGTCAAATCTTAAAAATACCGTTCAAAGGTCAAGTGTCACACACTGACATGTGGTCACTCGACTACTTATCAATAAGTGTTCCGAGTAAAGATTGTTATAAAACCACTCCTCCTCCTTCAAATGTCGTCAAGTCTTTCATTCAAATTCCTCGACAAGGTCAAGTCACTCGTACTAAAAATAAGAAAACCATTGTCGTCGATAAAAACAAAATCTTAACTCGCGAAATTCAACCTCATATGAAACCATGGGTTGATATCATATGTGAAAACGCCATTTGTCTAGGAGGTCATAAGGATCATGTCTCCGCGTGTCTATGTCATATGCTTTATTGCATTGTAACCTCCACTCGATATAATCTAGCATTCTTCATTCTCAAAAGAATGGAAAAGACTCAAAACAAACCTAAGGAATTCCTACCTTATGGAATGGTTTTGACTAAATTGTTCAAACATGTTGTGTCTGTCTTTCCTGAGTTAGCAATTGATCACTACATCTCACATGATCGAGTCATGCATCCCCTCGCTTCTCATTATGAGCGAAAGACGCAATTGGATCATGGTAAAAAAAGACCTCATGAATTAAATGCTAGCTCCTCCTCCACCACTTTAAATCATCCATCCCATCTCATCCGTTGGATGATACAATTGATGAAAATAATGATGAATCATTTCATTCCAATTCTTCCTCTCCGTCCTAAAACATCTCCTCCTCGTCCAATGTTGTCTCTAGAGTTCATCAAAACCCTCCTCGTGAAAGTCATAACTTGAACACCTATCTCTCCGAAACTATAAATCTTTAAACTCAACAACGAGATGCTCACCGGGAAGGGTTAAGGTCAATTGGAGAAGCTCTTAAAAACATGATGGGTGGAAAAAGGAAGTGAACATGCTGGCATAACTATTAGAGAATATTATTATTATTATTCTTATTTAATACATTATGTTTTAATACATTATTAGGACTAGGAATGGAAAATGACAATTACATTTGATTTGGATGAGACTCTTCATTTTATCATCCTATCAACGCTTTATGATTAGCAAAATTTATGAATGTGACATGCGAACAATGCTACTACTTGCTAAATGATTTGCATGCTAGTTTAGGACCACATTTTAGTGCTTGAATTAGTTGATTCTTGAATTTGGTAGATGCCTAAATCACTGGACTTAAGAAAAGGAAAAACTAGAAATTTTCGTTTTTCCAAAAAACGGCCCCCATAAATACCCGGCGGCCCCCCAATATATTTGGGACCGCCTGATGATATGGGACCGCCGCCAGGGGGGAACGAAAATTTTGAGTTTGCCTCTTTTTCTGTATCTTTGACCCTCTTACCTACATCCTCAAGCTGGCATTTTCCTGTTTAGCTAAACCATCTTTTGCATCCTCTTCTATCCAAACTATGCTTTGCCATTTTATCATATATTTACCATTATTTAAATCATCCAATTCTCATACTTCACTACCACCTTTATCTTCTTCATCCTCCTCTCCTTCATCATCAATGTCTTGCTCAAACCACCATTCCAACTTCTCTAGAAAACCAAGAATGTCGGTAAGACAAGTATGGAAACGCAAAACATCCACTTCAAAATCATCACCTTCTACCCAAAAAGACTCACTTCCACTTCCTCCAAGAGTCTTTTTACAATCTCCTTCACCACCATCATACAATCCATTAAGAGATCAAATGATCAACCAACTTCACAACATTTCCACCATCCTTGATTCACACACTAACCCATCCAATGCCTACATTCATGCACCACCTTCACCACCACCACAACCAATTCATCCTCCTTCTCATGCTCAAGTTGAACTCCACTTAAGTTTTTGTCATTGTTGCAAGTTTTCTAGGCACCAATTCCACTCCTTGAGAAATGAAATTAACTTCATTCACTTTCTTCTCACTCATCTCATACCTCAAACTCGTACTCCTCCAAATCATGTGTCACCGACCCCCTCCTTTTCCCTTTTTAATTAATCATTCTCATATGATTAATCTACCTAAATAATCGACAACTCGTCTTTTTATTATGGCATCTTCTACGTTTCAAGAATCCACTAGTGTAGCTCTATGCGTTAATATGTCCTTACTTTATGCTTATCTACTTTATCTTGTAATGATTCATACCACTATAGTATGAATTTATGTTATCTCTTATTTAGTTTTAATTGCAATCAATGCTTCTTGTATGAGTTTCTCAAGTAATGAATGAAACTACTTTATGATTTAACTTGCATGTATTGCTAAAAGTTCTACAAGTTGAGAATATATTGTCTTGCACTTGTACCTCTAACTTTGTTTTATAGCAAACAATTTTCGTAAGATCGATCCCTTGGTTCCCCAAACGAGGGGGAGTATACATCAAGGGGGAGTCTTGATATCGTCGACTTATTTCTTTCTACAACAATTCGCCGATCATCCTTTTTGAATTCGACAAAAAGGGGGAGAAATGGAATGAAAACTCATTAATAATTTTAAACCTTTAATTTTATACAAAATGAGTTTATATTTTGTCATCATCAAAAAGAGGGAGATTGTTAATACAAATAATGTCTAAAAACGTTATTTATATTTTTCAACCTCTCAATGTTTTGACAATAACAAAATGTAAAGAGAGAATTACATGTATATCCTTCTTAAAAGTCAATATTACATAAATATCCTTCTTACTTTTATAATTACATCAACGTCCTTCTCAAACTTTTGTAATTACATCAATATTCTTCTTACACTTTTAAGAAGGATATATACGTCCAAAAATCAATTAAATCATAATTATATTGATTTTAATTTATGAAACTATTATTTATCTCTAATATTGATCACAATCATATTGTTCATATATACTTTTTGGCCTCGAATGACGAAAGAACATGATGATGTAATTTGGATATAAATATGAAAGAACATATAGACATATATATTTATTTGTGCGTATGTATTTTTGGCATCGAGTGATGAGAGAACATGTTAATTTTTTTTATATATATGAAAATTTTGAAGTTTGAGAAGGATATTGATGTAATATTAAAAGTGTGGCAAGGATATTAATGAAATTACAAAAGTTTGCGAAGGATATTGATTTAATTATAAATTTTTATGAAGGATAATGACGTAATTACAAAACTAGGAAGGATATTGATGTAATATTGAACTTTTATGATAAAAATAAACATTTACAAATTATTAATCGTAAAATTCCATTTCTAAGATTAGTAATCACTTAAGGTATGAACAAACAAATCATTAAGCATGATTAGTGATCAAGAAAATATTTTTCTCTTAACCATCACATTTTTACAAAAGTATTTTCACAAAAATATATATACAAAATATTTTCTAATTAAAAGAAAAGTTTTATTTTAAAACTTAAATTTGAAATTCAAATTTTCCCCCCAAAATGGAAGGTTCCATAACAGATACAACATTTCCCACAAAAAGACAAAAACAAGAGCGTAGTCCACTGGGCGGCCCCTTATAGGTCTGGCGGCCCCTAGATATATATGGGACCGCCGAGACCGCCTGCAGTGACCGTTGAGTTTTCCTGCCTATAAATACTACTCCATTCCCAGCTGAAAAACACACCTCTTTGCACGAATTTTTTAGATAACTTTAGCTCTCTAAAAACCTTCTTTCTCTCTCTAAATATCTTGATCACTAACATCCTTTGATCTTGTTTCAAGTGATCTAATCTCTTCTCCTCATCTCTCCTCTCTATCAAGTGCAAGAGAAGAACATTCGTATTCGCCAAGAAATGAATTGTTATTTAGTGATCTCTCCTCTCTTCTTCTAAGTATCAAATCTCTATTGTAATTATCTTGTGTAATTATGTGATTCCGATTGTGTGTAAATCCGATAGTGTAGATCTTGTGAGCGTATAGTGTTTGTGAAGTGGTAGATTGGTTCTAGCTAAGATTAGGACTCGACATTTAGCTTAGTGTCGGAAAACAACGTAAGAAACGTGTAAACAGTTTTTTCCGCCTAAAGAGAGCTTGTTGACATAGTGAAATCTCAAGTCGGATACTCAGGGAGTAGAGTTGGGGGAAGAGGTGCTTCGTAGCCAAACCACTATAAAATCTTGGTGGTCTGGTTGTCATTTCCTTTCTTTTTCTCTTACATTATTATGTTGTGTCTAGGGTTTAGTTTTAATAGGTTATTGCTTGTTCATTTACGGATTGGTTAAACATATAACTCAGATCTAAACATTTTTGAAAGAAAACTTTTAAAACGTAAAACGAACCTGTAAACTATTCAACCCCTCCTTCTAGTTTCTACATGCATGAAAAGAATAGTTTCATTCGGAAGCTAAGATTATGGGGGTTGATTAGGAGTTTAGAGATCTAAGAAGGATGATCGTGGCGACACACACACACACACGTTGTGTAGTCCTTTTGGGGTGTTTAAGTCTGTTTCGAATAAATGTCGTTTGTGAGTATTGTACCTACGTTTAGTAGGTACTTATGTGTGTGTGTATTTATCTTCAATGTGTCTTTAATGTTTGTGGAGGTCGTTTTTTATAAGTTTTCTAGGATGGTTAAAGTATGGTGTGTTCTATGTACCTGTTTGGTATCTTCTATAATAAAAGAAGATGTTTTTTAACAATCAGTTTTGACCAACACCTTATACGCATTAGCAAGGATTATTTTATGACAGATAGAAAGAGACTATAAATTAAAGAAAATTTAACAAGTCTTATTTGGCAAGTGGTACTAACAGATGTAGAAGGACGTTACCTGTCAACACTGGGTACTGCATTTTAGAGTTCTCGTCAGGCCTTGGTATCTTTAACTCTATCTGATTATAGGAGGTAAACTGGAGATAGTGATAGGGAAAGGTTGTTGCTGGTATGTTGTTGAAGGTTGTGTATTTACCAAAATGCAAACTTGTTTTGTTTTCTAAAGTTTGTTGAAAGGGTTTGGTAGGTTCGCAAATGAAGTTGGAGATTTTGTAAGCCGAGCCCATTTGCAGCTTCGGGTTAAAATAATCGATGTCCTTAAGGCTCATGTTGGCCTTTATGGCATTGCCCTGCAAAGAAATGTTAATTGTTATATGTTGAATAACAGTCTCGTTGGTATGTTTTTGTGTTAAGTTTATAGGTGTGTACCTCTCGGTCAAGTAGAATACAACAAAATGCATTAGGAGTTAGATATGTGAGTGATTTCTGTATCCATTTTTTGTATACTCTGGCCTTGATTATTTTGTCATGTGAGGTTGGAGTTAGTTGTGCGAATTTTTAGAGTTCCATAGAAGCACTAAACCTGAGGAAAAATGAAGCAAAATTATAAAAGCAAATTTAAAAGTATACTATGTTCTTTTGATAGTTATGGGAAAAAATATAAAAATAATAATAAATAAATAATTATCAAGGCGGTGTGGGTTGTATGGTTTGTAAAAAGTCTCTCTATAATATGTTTTTTGTGGCATTTGGAGGATGATTTTCTTGTGATCGAATAAGGATTTTCAATTCGTGGGGGGTAGTGGCCCTGAATAAAGCCACGTACAGCTGCCCATGGCCAAAGATTGGTTTGGGAAGATACACACCAATTTTAGACAGAGACTGTCCCTGGATCTTGTTGATTGTCATTGCATACTAAAGCTTTATGGGAAATTATATGCGCTTGAAAACGAAAGGAAATTTTGAGTCTTTATGGTTAAAGGAAATTCTATGTATGAAAACTTTTCGCCCACTCTAGTGCCTGTAATGATCTTCACTTCAATCAGTTTCGTCATCATTTGTCTGACTATCATCCTTGTGTCATTGCATAGACCACCACCAACGTTTACATTCCTTAGAAGCATAACTGGTGCTCCAACGTTAAGTTTTAGTCGATGTGGAGGAAAACTGGGAAATTTAAATGTAGTTTTTTATAGTGTTCAATGGGTAGAAGCATTTATGTTTCTGCTCCGTCGTGTTCAAGCGGTGTGGCCTCATTATGGCTTAGATAGGTTGTCGTTTTGCCCTGCACCATCTCTAATACTTTTGAGTTTATCATGTCTGCAGTTTCATTTTTGGGACACACGATGGCATTCTGTTGCAGGGTTATTGCAGAAAGTGTTTTGAATGTGTTTTAATCGTAGACGAAGTTGATGAGGTTTGAGAGACATTATTCATTATCTGGAAGGCAGTAGGCTAGGGGACATCAATCCAAGAGGTGTTTTTGGGGTCTTGTTGATCTGGTTCACCTGTTTTTCCATCCCCAATAACTAGAAGCCATGAAGCAAAAGAGCTAATCAAGTTGTGTTCATCTGCATTGACACCAGGTCTTGACAACCGCATATTTTCTGTTAGCGTGAAGACTCTAAAATGCGGCCACATGTCTAACTCAGATACATTATTCTATAACCTCCATCTTCGAAGCACCCTTCTTCACTAGTAGTGTTTGTCGGAAGTCTCCACCTAAAAGAACAGACTTGCCTCTAAATAAACGATGTGGCATGGTCAATATATCTCTAAGAGTTCTATCTAATGCTTTAAAACAACGTCTATCATTCATGGGAGCCTCATTCCGGATTATAAGATATGTGTCGGCCAATAACTTTCCAAGGTGGATATTTTCGGTGAACTTACACAATGATTCTTCTGTAAGTTCTATGGGAAGTTTAAACCTAGAGTGTTGATGTGTCATTGTGTAGGTGTTATTTTATGTATCAAGTTTTACTATTTATTTTATGCCGACTATACCTAAAAACAACACTTTAACGGGTAGTGTACCCGGTCAAGATGTAGCTTCGTTGGTAAGTAGGGTGTCGATCACTAAGAGCGAGAGCGTTAACTCCTAATTCTATCAGTATTTTAGTTATCTATGTTAGTACTATATTAATCTAATTTCTGTTAAACCTAAGTTAACCTAAACTAATCAAAGGGGGTTTCAGCCTGAGAGACTGGCACAGTTTTGTGTATCTAAGCTAAGGTTTTGATGACAAGTAAAGTAATAAACACACACAAGAAGACAAGAAAATGATAGAGAAGCGGTCAAGAACTAATGTAAGAAAAATGTATCTACCATGAATAATCCGATAAAGCGTTTGTTTTATTATGCCATGATTGACATATCTCGACAAGCTATGATCATTCCTAGACTAGTGGTACTCTTCCTAAACCTAAGACAACTAATCATGTCACAATTAGACGTATCCGCATAAAGCATCCTTATGTTGATTATAATCTATCTTAGGATCTAAGTAATGGTGCTCTTACTAAACCCTAGCTCATTGAGACTTTACCCACTTACTGCTTAACGGCTCTTTATATACTAGTAGTCCACTGTCCGAGTCCTTACCAATGGAATAAGAACGTACTCGTTGATACCAAGGTCACCTTATGGCTCAACTAAGCTCAGTAATCTAAAGGCAAAGATAGGTCAATATTTGTGATCCTATGATTCTAGATATATAAATTGCTATATGGAGAGCTATCTCGGACTCTTAGCCTATGCCCAAATAACACCGAAGTTGCAGCGTATTAAATATGTAGGACTAGACCCAGTTGAATGATAGGTCACATACTTAAGCACATAAACGAATATAAAATGATAAACATAAACAACAATCAATGATAAATTAAGCAATCGAGATAAACAAACCAAACATTAGATCTTCATAAACATGGCTGATACCTAAAGGTATCAGGCGATAGTCATTGTAAAAATACACACGGTTTGATATATGAATGATTAAAATAAAGAAACCTCAATCGAATGCTTATTCGGTTGTGCCAAGATTACAAGAGTTTTCCTATGATCTTGAGGCTCTTTTCTGACCTTCTATGATCTTCTGATCGTCTCTTGGTCGACTTGGTGGTTTGGGATTCACTTGCATGCCTAAAACTGAGTTAGGGTCGTCTATTTATAAGGTCTGGAAGTCGGTTCCATACGCCGTATCGGGCGACATGGGATATGGCGTGTTGGGCTTTCTTGGAGTAAGGACCACGTTTGATATCTTCTAGAATCTTCGTGTATAATAATCCTTGGATACGGTGTATTGAGGATTCTGGATATGGCGGACGTATTGAGGTCTTATAGGTCTTGTGGTTTCTTGTGAAGTGTAGGCACGGATACACCATATCTTTTTGATGGATACGGGGTATTGAGGTAAAACTAGTTGATTCTTCCTCGTTGACCAAAGTATTATATGCGGCGTATCGTTGATGTGGATACGGCGTATTCTTCAAAGTCAGGGCATGGTCTTTTGATTTGTCAAAGTACTTTTTTTGGGGAAAAATTTTACGTCGTAATAGTCTATGAAAAAATATGGCGTAATTGGCTGTCAGATCAGTAAGACTTTCCACACACGTTTATTGCACAAAATGCTGCCGTTTTCAGCATGACTTCACCAAGTTCTCCATAATTACTACAATTCTCAAATACAAACGACTAAGTAACAATTTTTTGCAATAACTTTACAACATAGGTTAATAACATGGGATAAATGATGCTATAAAATAGACGTTATTTGATGTCATCATCTGTGAAAGCGAATTTTTGTTTTTAATGAAAAATTTCCTGCACTTGATTCCATAAGTTAATTCCTAATAAAACGCATGCATAAAACCTCTGAGATTTACAATTCATCATATGACTCTAAAATGACGCGGAATTAATCTAAACAATTCATTTAACATGTTTAAATTTGGCTCAAAAGCCGGATAACTTCCCCTACACTTATTGCTTACAAAATACCTTTGATTGAAATTAAGACAAAGTTAAAGACAAACAAAGCATGATTACAAGATAGTTCAAACATAATAAAACAAACTATGAAGAATTAAAACACACATGACACTCCTAATTTGCTGGAAAAGTAAATTGAGTTGCCTCCCAAGAAGCGCTTTTCTTTATTAACGAGTCTTGTAGCTAGACTCGAAGTCACACGTCCTTACGTGACTTCTCCTTTGTTATCCATCATCTCTTTTTCAAACCTCATTAAATGCCTAATTCCCCTCCTATCACCTCCAGTCCCTTGAGCTATACCATCTTCGATACGTAGAGCATTGTTCGCTATAAGTTCCTTTCATGGCTAAAGTTTTCTTCATGGGCGAATGGGGGTACAAAATCGGTGCTCAATCCCATAAGTTTTGCTTGCTTGAATATCTCCATGATGTGAGGCATTTTAAATGTGATTTTCGCATCATTTTGCTCAAACATGACCGTTCCTTCTCCTTTATTGTAGACAAGTCTTGTTTCCTCGATGAAGGCCTTCTAAACACCATTTCGCTAAGGTGGTGATCGATAATTCTAGTGGTATCTTCTAATATCATAAAGTCGCATTCGTAGGCGAAGCTTCCTATGAAAATCTTTAGGACTCTTATTCTTCCTACAAAGTTACTAACTTTATTGGGGTTTGATGGTTTATGCCTTGATTCAAGCCCATAAGTCATGATTTGATTATATTGTCGTCTCTAGTACAAGATGTTTGAATATTGATGGGAGGATTCTAGTATATGTAAGTGTGAGAGAGCGTCCTCTTGAAAGCGATGGTGACCGACCATGCAGGTGATTTTA
>BQNB010045894.1:0-5000 GCA_026074375.1 Tanacetum coccineum | reverse complement strand
TCACTATTCCCCTAGAGAACGATCAATCCTCTGGACTTACCTATACTACACTACAACGGTTTAGGTTCACTGCCTAGGAGGATTGTAAAACTTTTGTGGTTTTGTAAAATTCCACATCTAAGTTTTGGTGCCGATGATCCGAAATAGTCTAGGTTTTGGAGTCTATTTACTTAGGTCACTCATAGATCCTATAAATAGTGAGATTTTTTTAATTTTATAGCTTCTCCGTAGTCTAACTTTTCTTTTGTTCCCTTTGTATTGTAAATCACCCTTTCGTTCACAACATGACGATATTGAAAGACCAACCAACCAACCCTTTCAAAACCCACCAAACATGATTTATGAAACATGATGTAAGCAAGTTTGAGTGCTCAAGCAACATTGTTTAGAATGGAATATTAGGTAGAGGATAACACCCATGTATAGCAGCGGGATAGGTAGATAACTAAGCCTACAAAGTACTCCCCAAAGTCCTCCCATCATTTGAGGAATACACACTGCCCGTTGAACTTACCCAGAAGAAGTAGATAAGACTATAGTAACCGAAAGGAGATAACACCTTTGGAGCACACCAAAATGAGAGGATTTAGGGCTGGATGCCACCCACTTGTAGTCATGACCTATTTCCTATTTCTAGGGAGTTTCCTAGTGTTGATGAACCAAAGCCTCAACCTTTACCCAATATTCCATTCTTAGATGTAAATCTAGGAGACAAAAGAGGAACCGACCCACCCATTAACCCATATAGTCCGGGTAGTTTTAGGATAAAGTTAGTAGAACCCTTGACCATTCACACACCACCTTCACCCCACGTGGCGCACATCTATCAAAATGGTGTGTATCACTACTATCACCCTTACTTAACCTCAAGTGTAGGGAAGACCAATCTTTTACGCGTCAAATAAGCGTAGAGTCAGGCTCGCGACTCAAAAAAAACAAGCACTTTTTGGGAGGCAACCCAATATTTTAAATTAATGCAATTAGGAATGTCGTGTGTCCTGAGTGTGTCTTGTATGTTTGTTTTGAGTCATATGATTGCGTGAACTGTTTTTCATGGTTTTTGCAGTAATTCATACAGGAAATAACTCATAAGATTGCATACAAGAATATTTTCATCAAAAACAAAAACTAAATTTTCTCAAAGCGTGGAGACGGCGTGACGATTTGCACATGACGCCGTCAGCTCGTCTATTGTGACGACGTCAGGATTTTCCTAACGGTGTCATGAGCCCAGCTACACAAAATTCAATTTTTTTAAGTATTTTTAAAAATATAACTTGTGCAATATTTAAAATTTGTAAGTCTTTAATAAACCTGCAGAAAACCATGATTACGTTAACACATTCATCCTATCTTTATTGCTTTCATAGAGTCTAAACTTACTTAATGAGGTTGTATTTATCTTTCACCCGTGGATTTTTTGCTTTATTTGATGAGAAGAAGCTTGGAAGTTCTTAGGAAGTTTCATTGTACGATTCTTGGAGGACGATTTAACCAGTTATCACGTGTTTCTTCTCCATTATTGAGCAAACTAGGGGAGTACTAGTTTCTTTTCCTTGTTTCCTTTTCCCTTTATTCGTCTTTACGGGTACTTCTATAGAACATTGGAGAGAATGTTTAACTTAAGTGTACGGGGAATAAGCCTTAGAAACTATTCTTTCATTTGCCATTTGCTTTGTCCTTAAAATGATGGGTAATATACACAAACATAGCTAAAAGGTGATTTCTTTACCCAAATTAAAATTTCTTTTTTACGACACAATACCGACGAAAACAAAGTATTAATAGCGTCTCATGGATAGTAAATTTATACGCCTAGCACAAAACCTCAAAATTCCACCCCAAAATGTAAAGTTCGCCCTCTAGATCTTTAGGCATTACGCGAGAGAGGGTACCCATCGTAGTAACCCAAGATGAGTTTTATTTTTCCCGGATTTTCGAGTTTAAGGATGATCTGCAGCGGCATTCCATTATTCGTTACGGCCATGTATGCATTGTCTTGTCGCCTTTTCTGGAATGTCTGGTGTTAGTAAAATTCATATGAGTGTACCGGTAGCATATTAGATTCTAGAAATTGTTATTGTGATGCATT
Organism: Tanacetum coccineum; assembly: GCA_026074375.1. Classification (NCBI taxonomy): domain Eukaryota; kingdom Viridiplantae; phylum Streptophyta; class Magnoliopsida; order Asterales; family Asteraceae; genus Tanacetum; species Tanacetum coccineum. The sequence goes on along the minus strand of BQNB010045894.1, from coordinate 2,908 downwards.
CCGAGACCGCATAGTAAGTATTAGGATTTCTTGATAGAGGGCAATTCCCTATGTTTTAGAACTGTATGTTATGTGGTCACACCGATCATAAAACTATCCCCACACCTTATGCTACATGGGCACTCGCCTTAGTGCAAAGGAAAATTTATACCACAAGTAACGACCCTTCCAGAAAGCCTATCCTTTGTTCCATGGTTCTCATATTTTCTGGTGGATACTGATTATTAATGAAGAGCATTGTCCACCCTTAAATCAATCCATAACACCCAAAAAGCCTTAGCCTACCCTTTGTATGTTACACTCAGCCTTAGTAACATATTGATGTTATAACCCAAGTTACAATTACTAAGTAAAACAATGCTAAGTCCACATTATCCGAGTAAATACAGTTTGGAACGATTAGGATATCATAGTTAGTATTTATTTCGAGACGAATGGGGAATAAATGTTAAGTCAATACCCCTATATGTGTTGTACAAATAAACATCCAGTGTTTATTTTGATCCACCTCAAATGAGATAAGCATGTAAATGCTCAAGATGTAGGGTACGTATAATCTAAACAAGTGACGTATTATGTTTGATTCAAAAAAAAGAAAAAATAAAAAAAGAGATTGATATAGAGTTGTGTAGAGTTTGTATATCTTCGTCCGAGTCTTGGCTTAGCAACCAAACCAAAGTTTATTCATGAAAATAATTAGCTAACCCTTCCACTCAAAATTCACCCAAAGCCACCCAAATGTATCCTATCTGTTTTTGTTTCCATTATATGTTATCTTACGCCTACACCCCACAACCCTTTAAAAGACCTCTTAGATAGTAATGAACAATGCTTGCACCTAGCGGTGGAGGTTTGATCATTTACCAAGCCTATACTAATTTATATGATATGACAGGTAATGAGTGTTGATTTTCCATTTTCCCCTAATGTTGTAATTTATTATACACCCGAGTGAAAGAGAAAATCTCAAACACTTATGTGATGTGCTAGTGTATACTTTTTGTGCTTTTATTTACGAGGTCTAGAAGGTTGTTTTGTAAAATACTTTTAAAGAGTTAGTAAAATAACCCCTCATATTGTTATTGTCTAGATAGAAAAGCCCAATTTCTTGAGGACAAACAAATCCTAAGTGTAGGGGTATTTAATAAGGTGTCATTTTATACATTTTTTCCGAGGTCATTTAACCCCCTAAATCGTGTGTTTATGCCTAAAATAGATACTTAATCGTTCCTTTTTAGGTATTTTGCATTTGGAAGGCATTTGGAGGAAATACACGTGACTTGGGATCATTTAGAGAAGAAACGGACAAGACTACAGACCTACACCAACATTGCTCAAGAATTTCTCTGCAGTGGCTGGAGACGGCATCAAAAATACAACGTGACGCCGTCACAACGATGATCAAGACGGTGTCACGAGATTCCAAGACAGTGTCAGAGCATACAACCCAGCCCATTATCTAGATTATTCTTTTCATGACGGCGTCACGATTAAAATGCGACGCCGTCACAACGATTTTCCTATATATACAAAACCGAATTTAGGGTTTTGAGTGTGTAGCTTTAGAATAAAAAGAGGGTACGAACCTTAGTTCGTTTAGCAGCTGTTAGGGACGAATTCAGGGCCTAAAAACCCTATTGTATTTCCTCCAACTCATGTTTTAATCAAGTAAGGTTTATTTAATCATTCAATATGTCTATGTGTTGTTTGATTCATCTATGTTCTTGCTTAACTTATAACAAGCTTGGCTAAGCCTCCTATTGTGTTTATTTATGATTAACCAAGAATGTAGATCTTAGTGGTGTTGCTTCTTTTGATGGATGTGCTTGTTATGCCCTAGAAAACCAGCTTTTTTCTGTATCGCTGTTGATATGTCTAGGGAAACATGATTGTGTAGAAAGGATGTCATCGGGTAATAGTCTTCATACTACATTTCCCCCTAATATGGTTGATCCATTTTTAATATATTTCACATGCACTTAATGTACCCTTAGGGGCCTTGTAATAGTCTTCATACTACCTTGCTTTTGCATTGCTCTAACGGAATGCTAAGTAGACGGCGGGTTCGTGTAATTCGTTCATGACTTAAATTTGTATCTAGTTTAATAGCTAAAACCAAACAAACCTCTCCAATTATATGATTTACTTGCTTTTCATAAAATACAAAAATACAAAAATAATCTTCCCTCAACCTTTAGAATTTTGTTAGACCGTGATCAAGCCTTCCCAACCTATTTCTTGAGTGAACGATAACAACCCCCCGAGTCTTGCCTATACTACTACTACAACGATTAGGTGCTCTACCTAGGGAGTTGTAAAACTTCTTTGTTAATAGAAATAATGCCTAAAAACATTATTAATATTTTTCACATCTTTACGTTTTGAATCACAAAATATAAAAACGTTCAATGCAAAATTAAACGTAAACAAGTAATTAGTAGTAAATTTTAATTTTGAAAATTATATCACGTAAATGTATGAATAAATAAATGCTTAATGCATTTTATGATCAAAGGAAATTTTTATTCAACCTAACACTTTTATAAAATATTGTAAACATTTTTATAAACATTACAAAACATTTTCTACAATTATACGAAATGTTTTATTCAAAATAAACATTTTGAAATTCAAATTTTTAGACCTAAAACGACTAGAAAGTTGCAAAAAATTCTCCCTACACAAAAGGACAAACTGGGGATCGCCCAGTCTAGGGCGCCCCCTTAAATACACGGGCGGCCCCCTTAATTTTTAGGGGACCTCCCACCTATTTAAGGGGACCGCCCATAGGTAGACGCTCCTCCTGTTTGTCCTATAAATACTGAACTATTCCCCACTATTTTCTCACCTTTTGCACTCATTCTTTCTGTTCTAAAACAGCCCACAAATCTCATTAAAATCCTTTGAT
>BQNB010045893.1:1838-44025 GCA_026074375.1 Tanacetum coccineum | reverse complement strand
TTTTCAGATAAATTGGATACTTGGGTTGAGGAAAGGTTGTGAGTATTAGAATTCAATTTGGGCACTTGATTCATTTTTAGCCAAGGTTTAATAGATCGATTAAGATGCCTTAAATTGTACTAACAAATTAATTTCATTCAAATTAAAATACAAAGTAGAATACCATAATAAAAAATTACAATACAATATTAAAATAACCATACGAAATTTAAAAACATACGAAACATAAAAAAATTACAATGCGTTTGGATATTTTTTTTCATTATTTATAGTGAAAAGTGGGTATAATTTAAAAGAAAATAATAAAATTTAATGGTTTCAAAAAACTATCCGTTGCCTATTTAAATAAAAACACAACGGTTATATTTAAAAAGCTGTTTGTCTTTTCGTGGCTCACTATCTCGGCGAAGATACAACTGGCGAAGAGTGGCGAGCTAAGATAGTGTGGTGGCGAGAGCCACGTAGGAACGGCGAAGGTGTGTAAATCACCATACCGTTTGCCCTTATGCATGAGACATACACTTATCCAAATTTAATAAAAAAATGTTTTAACATACGATAATTCAATTAAATTAAATAATTTATTTTTAAAATGTATCAAAGAACGAAAAAACTATTTTGCAAAACTTAAAATGAAAACAATTTTTTTATCCTTGGATGGTTTCAACAACGTAAGTCAAATGACATAAGACAATTTTTTTTAAATACAATTAAATTATTTTTGGTAGGATATTAAATAAAATTTGAAATTTAAATTCACTAAGATTAACACATTAAGATTAGATTTTGAGTATAACACATTAATCACCATTAAACTTTTTAAGTTAAAAAAAAAATATTTTATTTAAATGTAGTTAATATTGTTAGATTATATTATTTCATCACAAAATAGTTGTCTTTCAGTCATCGGCAACTCGCCGATGATTCGGAGGGATCCCAAACATTTTTTTCTTCTTCATTTAATTAGATTTTTTTATCCAATAAACTCGAGCATCCAAAACCCTAGTCGTTCTAACACATCCCATATTATGTTGGTATAGCAAGCAATCAATCAACAAAATTTGTCTTTTATCCTACCACCGGAGATCATTGTCGTTTTTCGAAAATAATTGGTTGCAAAATTGTCGCTCCTACCTAAAGACAAAGCAAGCCATGACATAAAAAATGTCACACAAAGGAGGAAGCCGCAAGCAAAGCAATAAACAACTATGCCGCCAAATACAATTATGCTTCGGCTCAAACAAACATCAAAGAAGATGATGGAAGAAAAGAAGAAGAATCAACTTTCAACATATGTTCCAGTTTGTCCGTCTAGGAACCTCTCATTCAAACTACGAGTGAGTGTGGTTAAGGCCCAAGCCTAGTTGTAGGCTTATGGTCCATTAGGTTAAGGGTTAGGGGTGCTTGTTCACAAAGTTGGGTATTGATTATAAAAAATAAGCAATCATTCTTCTGTAATCACAAAAAACACAATCAATAGTATTACTTTATTGATGTTAACATGGTATCGGAGCGGGTCTACTATTTATAACTAGGTGGTTACGTTAAGCCACCTCCCCTAAGCCACCCGTCAAACCCTAGCCGTCACCCTTTATCCATTATAAGAAAAAAAGTTCAACTTTCGACCAAAACCCTATGTTTGGATTATTGCTTTTGGTTTTGTTGCATGTTTATGCTTGTTGTTGTGTGAACATCAGTCTCCGCTTGTTGTCAGATGTTTTTATCAACAATTTAGTATTGCTTTAATGTTTTTAGTTTTTTAATCGAATGTGAGCTTTCATGATTTCGTCGATAGGATTGCGGGGGAGTATTAGACGATATATTAGTAAGCCCAAACCCGGTTTGTAGGCTTGGGGTTCATTAGGGTTTTATGTTATTTGTATCATAAATAGTCGAGTCGATCAATAAAAAATAATGTCTATGAGGTTTTCATTGTTTAACAATATTAAAGCACTTTTCTTACAAACATTTGGTATAAATTAAAGACCTTGAATTTATAAAGTATTAGGAGTACATTGAGTTCCCATTCATTTTATTTAATTCTATGCGAAAGGAGTTTCATCACAAACAAAAAGTGAAATAAAACCGTAAAAGGAATTAAATGCCATCCAAAAACCAAATTTTTATGTATAAAGATGAACTATTCTTGTATCCAAGAAGTAGTAGTACATCGTAACTTGTTCGATATAAAGAGCAAAGAATGTCCAATTCAAAAATGTCATCATTCGTTACACTTCTAGTTCTTGCAACCAGTAAGTTACACATTTATTTTATCTCTGTAAATTCTTAAAAATTCAGCGTGTATAATGTAGGACGATTTTGTAGCAGGTGTGAACTTGATCGGGTTCTCACTAGCGGCAGATGATTACCCATGTAGTTTCTTCACAGACTGTTGGAAAGGAGGTTATTTGTCTGCGTTATTTCGGTTTCCTTTGTGCTTGGATAATCGTTGGTGTTTGATATTGAGAACGGGTGATATTATACCGCTTATTATTAACGCTACTTCTCCCTGAAAACCATGATCACTCGGGAGTTGCTATTTCGGATACATAAATAAAACTAACAGAAAAATAAGATACCATGCTTGTTGTCACTCCACAAGTAGTTCCTGTAATCATGCATTTTTGTTAAATTAATCGTAAAGGGGTTGAATATGGCCATATGGGTCAAAATGAGAAATTATATTCTACTATTCTAGGGTCGAAGCAAAACTGCTTTTCTTCTTATTCCTTTTATTTTTATGATACTGTATAAATAAATAAAAAATTACAACTATGTATGTCAGATAATAAACTAGATTTTCAGATAAATTGGATACTTGGGTTGAGGAAAGGTTGTGAGTATTAGAATTCAATTTGGGCACTTGATTCATTTTTAGCCAAGGTTTTACAATTTTGCAGAAGAGAATAGATCGATTAGGATGCCTTAAATTGTACTAACAAATTAATTTCATTCAAATTAAAATACAAAGTAGAATACCATAATAAAAAATTACAATACGATATTAAAAAAAACCATACGAAATTTAAAAACATACGAAACATAAAAAAATTACAATGCGTTTGGATTTTTTTTCTTTTCATTATTTATAGTGAAAAGTGTGTATAATTTAAAAGAAAATAATAAAATTTAATGGTTTCAAAAAACTATCCGTTGCCTATTTAAATGAAAACACAACGGTTATATTTAAAAAGCTGTTTGTCTTTTCGTGGCTCACTATCCCGGCGAAGATACAATTGGCGAAGAATGGCGAGCTAAGATAGTGTGGTGGCGAGAGCCACGTAGGAATGGCGAAAGGTGCTGTATTCACCATTACCGTTGGCCCTTCTGCCATCCCTTTCATGACACCACACTACATGTACACCACTCCATTGCATGTGATTGTTCAATCCGCTATTACTTCTATCATTCACATACTATATTTGACTCATTTTGTGACATACACTTATCAAATTTAATTAAAAAAAATTTTAACATACGATAATTCAATTAAATTAAATGATTTATTTTTAAAATGTATCAAAGAACGAAAAAACTATTTTGCAAAACTTAAAATGAAAACCATTTTTTTTATCCTTGGATGGTTTCAACAACGTAAGTCAAACGACATAAGACAATATTTTTTAAATACAATTAAATTATTTTTGGAAGGATATCAAATAAAATTTGAAATTTAAATTCACTAAGATCAACACATTAAGATTAGATTTTGAGTATAACACATTAATCACCATTAAACTTTTTAAGCTAAAAAGATATTTTATTTAAATGTAGTTAATATTGTTAGATTATATTATTTCATCACAAAATAGTTTGGATTATTGCTTTTGGTTTTGTTGCATGTTTATGCTTGTTGCTGTGTCAGTCTCCGCTTGTTGTCAGATGTTTTTATCAACAATTTAGTATTGCTTTAATGTTTTTAGTTTTTTAATCGAATGTGAGCTTTCGTGATTTTGTCGATAGGATTGCGAGGGAGTATTAGACGATATATTAGTAAGCCCAAACCCGGTTTGTAGGTTTAGGGTTCATTAGGGTTTTATGTTATTTGAATCATAAATATTCGAGTCGATCAATAAAAAATAATGTCTATGAGGTTTTCATTGAATTAAAACAATATTAAGCCTTTTCTACAAATATTTGGTTAAATTAAAGACCTTGATTTTAAAGTATTCAGGAGTACATTGAGTTCCATTCATTTTATTAATTCTATGCGAATTGGAGTTACATCACAAAATCAATAGTGAATATAATGTTTTCTTAACTTGTGCTACAAGATGTTTTGCATGTTTCTTGTACACGATTTTGTCACATTTATGTATATACCCCTATGTGAAGTTTTAATGTTATGAATCCAATGAAAGAACTCGTGCATTCGGATTGACTTCTTTGGTCAGACCTCAGGGCCTTTCCAACCCATGGCGAATTTTTTCCATTGGCCAGACCATTGTCAATTTTTGCACGTTCTCTTTTGGTCGACTTAAATCGAGTTACCTGGTCAGACCTCGGACCCGAGGCATAAGATGAGACAAAAACATGTACATGACCTTACTGATATGAGTTAACTAAAGTCATTTTTTGCTGTCTCATAAATCTAAGAGTTGCATTAAACAATGCAATTAACCTCGTCGCTTACCTCTTGCCCTAATTGTTTACCACACCAGTCAGATCACTCTGGTAATATGTGGTAGAGGACAATTGGATCTTAGTCGTATTGTAATTAATTGGGTAGTTATTCTTTTAAGAATATAATTATTAAAATACTAAATTGAACTTTTATGTTCTATTGTGTTTTGCAACATATTCGTAACGAACGTTTGTTTTGTTCATAGAATACAAACATAGTCTCTTTTATGGCAAAAAGAGTGAGACTCACCACTATAGCGTGTAAACTTATCCATTTGACATGCTTAAAACGTTTTATTGATGCTTATAAACTTATCCGGTCGACTAATATGAAACCTAAGATCATAAAGTGTTACGCAACTCGGTTTCTTTCCAAATACACTATGCCTCTACGAGTTTCGTCAAGCCCCTTATAAAACGTTAAGGTAAGAAATACTACTTAAAAGGTCATTTTCGTGACAATGTAAAAAAATACAAGTGAATATAAACTAATTGACTATGCATTCTTATTTGTACTTAACTATAACGTATTGGGTAGTATTTCGAATAACAATACTACAAAGAGAGTGACAAGGAACTTATACTTCATATATAGTGGCTTTCTCTAAAATTTTCTTTTTTTTATCACTTGAACAATCGTATGCTTTTCTTAATGGAAACAAACACTTCACAAATGCATTATAAAAGAGTGACAATAGGACATATGGATATGATGCTGTAAACAAGTTTCATTAGTTCGCTAATCACTCATATGATACATGGAGTAACGGAGAGAATAATGAATGAAAAATGGCTAATTTCTTCATCATACTTCTCATTGTTGTTGCTTCCGGTTAATCACTCAAAAAATCAAGTCAATGGAGGTTATAACCGCTCTTGTATATACTTACTTGTAAAGCAGATAATGAATGTGACGATATCAATTGTCCATTAAACACCTTTAATTTCCCATATGCTTTGATAACATGTGTTTTGTGTGCTGGGGACTATGAAGGCGCATTGCCACCATATATCCATGTGTTTTGTAATTTCATCGCTAGAATTGCGAAAGAGTGTTAGACGAGTTACATTAATCGTGCCAAACCTGCTTTTATGTTTAGGTCTTCTAAGGTTTAGGTATCTTGTATACTATAAATACTGAATGTATGCATAACGATGTTTGTAAACCCGCGCTATGGGGCGGGGTGTTTGCGTACTGTGTCGTTTTACGGTTATTTGATACTTGTTGTGACCCACTGAATAACGACGTGCTATGTATATCCGTCAAAAATAGTTAAGACGGGTTTAGTCAATCATTGACGAACCAAAGAAAAATATGTTAAAGCCCATTCTAAAAAAATAGCCCAAACCGCGAGCCCAAGCCCAGAGTGACACTGCGAACCAAGCCCTGGTCGGATTTTAGCCCATTTCCCTGTTATTGTAATGTTTAATAATAATATTAGTAGATATATTAGTAAGCCCAAACCCGGAATAATCGGGCTTACCAGGTTTGGGCTTAACTAATATTTCATCCGGTAAATATTTTTTAGTATTTTTCTAATATGGCGAGTACCCGCGACACGGACTTTTATGACGGACATATACATTATAGTGCGTATTTTGGTTAAGTGTTAACATTTAGAGCAATAGGTATGGTGATGCCTCATATCTCTTCGTTTTGGCCCCACATGGTGTCACGTCAGCTTCTCACTCCTACTTCAAAATACCCCTTCACTTATAACATTTCATCAATCTCCTCATTTTGACCCCACCACCCACAATTTTATTTTCTTTTCCATTTTTTCACACAAACTAAATTATTTTATTCAAATTAAAATACAAAGTAAAATACCATAATAAAAAATTACAATACGATATTAAAAAAACATACGAAATTTAAAAACATACGAAACATAAAAAAATTACAATGCGTTTGGATATTTTTTTTTCATTATTTATTGTGAAAAGTAGGTATAATTTAAAAGAAAATAATAAAATTTAATGGTTTCAAAAAACTATTTGTTGCCTATTTAAATGAAAACACAACGGTTATATTTAAAAAGTTGTTTGTCTTTTTGTGGCTCACAATCCCGGCGAAGATACAACTGGCGAAGAGTGGCGAGCTAAGATAGTGTGGTGGCGAGAGCCACGTAGGAATGGCGAAGGTGAGTATATCACCATACCGTTTGCCCTTATGCATGAGACGTACATTTATCCAAATTTAATAAAAAAATGTTTTAACATACGATAATTCAATTAAATTAAATGATTTATTTTTAAAATGTAACAAAGAACGAAAAACTATTTTGCAAAACTTAAAATGAAAACAATTTTTTTATCCTTGGATGGTTTCAACAACGTAAGTCAAACGACATAAGACAAAAAAATTTAAATACAATTAAATTATTTTTGGTAGGATATCAAATAAAATTTGAAATTTAAATTCACTAAGATCAACACATTAAGATTAGATTTTGAGTATAACACATTAATCACCATTAAACTTTTTAAGTTAAAAAAAATACTTTATTTAAATGTAGTTAATATTGTTAGATTATATTATTTCATCACAAAATAGTTGTCTTCCGGTCATCGGCAACTCGCCGATGATTCGGAGGGATCCCAAACACTTTTTTTCTTCTTCATTTAATTAGATTTTTTTTATCCAATAAACCCGAGCATCCAAAACTCTAGTGGTTCTAGCACATCCCATATTATGTTTGTATAGCAAGCAACCAATCAACAAAATTTGTCTTTTCAATATTACTCTTGTCCTACCATCGGAGATCATTGTCGTTTTTCGAAAATAGTTGGTTGCAAAATTGTCGATCCTACCTAAAGACAAAGCAAGCCATGACATAAAAAACGTCACACAAAGGAGGAAGCCGCAAGCAAAGCAATAAACAACTATGCCACCAAATACAATTATGCTTCGGCTCAAACAAACATCAAAGAAGATGACGGAAGAAAAGAAAAAGAAGCAACTTTCAACATATGTCCCAATTCGTCCGTTTAGGAACCTCTCGTTCAAACTACGGGTGAGTGTGGTTAAGGCCCACAAAAGTTGTGTAGGCTTATGGTCCATTAGGTTAAGGGTTAGGGGTGCTTGTTCACAAAGTTGTGTATTGATTATAAAAAAGAAGCAATCATTCTTATGTAATCACAAAAAACACAATCAATAGTATTACTTTATTGATGTTAACATGGTATCGGAGTGGGTCTGCTCTCTAGAACTAGGTGGTTACATTAAGCCACCTCCCCTAAACAACCCGTCAAACCTTAGCCGCCACCCTTTATCCATTATAAGAAAAAAAGTTCAACTTTCGACCAAAACCCTATGTTTGGATTATTGCTTTTAGTTTTGTTGCATGTTTATGCTTGTTGCTGTGTGAACATTAGTCTTCGCTTGTTGTCAGGTGTTTTTATCAATAATTTAGTATTGCTTTAATGTTTTTAGTTTATTAATTGATTGTGAGCTCTCATGATTTCGTCGATTAGATTGCGGGGGAGTATTAGACGATATATTAGTAAGCCCAAACCCGGTTTGTAGGCTTGGGTTCATTAGGGTTTTATGTTATTTGATTCATAAATATGTCCGAGCTCGATCAATAAAAATTAAACTGTTCTATGTGGTTTTCATTCGTGTTAACAATATTTAATAGCACTTTTTATTACAAAACATTTGGTATAAATTAAAGACCTTGAATTTATAAAGTATTAGGAGTACATTGAGTTCCCATTCATTTTATTCTAATTCTATGCGAAAGGAGTTTCATCACAAGAAGAAAAAGTGAAATAAAACCGTAAAAGGAATTAAATGCCATCCAATAACCATTATTTTTATGTATATTAATGTGCGTATGTGGATGGTAGCCTTACCATGAAGTAGTTGGAGCTGACCAGTAGTAGTTTCTTCCGTAAAGGGGTTTCGTATTTATTGATCGCATAGATGATGGTCATTTTCATAATTGTCCGAATCTTGTTGTCAATTCATAGTTCTTGATTACCAGGTCGTTACACATGTATTTTATTTTCCTTCTCTGGTAATAATTCTCTTATTTAAATTCTGTTTGACATGTGAATGTAGGACGGTTTTATGGTGTAAGCAGGTGTGTGAAATTGATCGGGTCTCACTTACGGGCAGATGAATTACCCATGTAGCTTTCTTCAAAGATGTTGGAGAAACAAGGAGGTTATTGTAATGCTTATTGGTTCCTTTGTGCTCGGGAAAGTCGTTTGTGTTTGTATATTGAGAAACGGGTGATATTATAAGCTTTTATTAATCGCTACTTCTCCTCGGAAAACATTTGATCACTCGGGACGTTGCTATTTCGGAATACATAAAATAACACGTAACAAAAATAAGCTAAACATGATTGTTGTACAAGTTGTTCCTATATAATAATGCATTTTTGGTAAAAAAAATTAACGTGTTTAAAGGGGTTGAATCTGGCCATCATGGGTTCAAATGAGGAAATTATATTCCTACTATTCTAGGGGTCGAAGCAAAAAACTGCTTTTCTTCTTATTCCTTATTATTTTTTATGATACTATATAAAAATTATAAAGATCTACAACTTTGTTTGTCAGATATTAAACTATCCCCCTTCTTATCCGATCTATAATTGTCACATCAGCGATAATGACGGCGATCAAAACTTTTTCCCCAAATATCCGATCTATTCCAATTAATCCTCTGGTATGTTTGAAATTGTTTTAACCCCTGAAAATTGGGATTATGTCATTTAATTGATGAATCTCTTATCGGAGCGTGTTGGGTCTTTTCATCCTGGGTTCTTAGTGTTTAGATTTAATTGTCCTTTCTATTTTTAGGTTTGTTGATTATTGATTTTGGGTTTTTGTTTGGCGGCTTTGGTTTAGCTTTTGTTTTATTAGATCTCCCTTCAATCCAATTCAGTTTTCTTTTTCTTTTTATTGAATCATGGGCAACTTTAGAACAAAAGAAGATGATGTTGCTAAGATCTCCACTTCAATATTTGTGTCGAATTTTCCTGAGGTGTTCTCCGCCAAAGATTTGTTCCATGCTTGTAAGCAATATGGACACGTTGTTGTTTCATTTTATTCCATTCAAGAGGTCGATAGATGGGAAATAAGATTTGGATGTGTTGATTAATTAATGTGTTTTTGATGGACTACTACGATTGGTAAGTAATCTTTGTAATATTTGGGTTGGTAGCCTCAAAGTTTTCAAAGCTAATGTTCCCAGATTTCATAGAGAACCCACTCTTTTGAAGAACAATAAAAGCTTCGAAAAAGTTAATGTTGTTAGATCCCAAAAATATAAAAAGTTAAAGTATTGTTTAACGTGAACGAGTATAGTAATTGCAAGGTAAATCTTATGCACATGTGTTGAACACTCATAATTCTGTGAAGCTTGGATTTCGTCAGGAAATCTGTGCCACTTCGATAGTTTTGGATTGACGGATTGTCTTAATTCAAAGACGATCTATCTAGGACTATGTTAGGTAGGATTAAAGAGTTCGCGTCGTTGTCGAATCTTAAGATGGTTATAAGGATGAAGGTTTTAATGAGACTCAAGCTTCAATATTATGGGAGAAAGAACTATGGGGTTTTGTTGGTAGTTCTTGGCTAAAATTAAGGAATTTTTTCCAGGAGGAAAATAGGGGGGGCGGATTCATGGTTATCGGTATTAAAACAAACCACTATCGAATTCATCCTGAAGGCAGAATTTTTATAGCGTAGAGGAGATCTGAGGCTGTCCCATTTAAATATTTGGTTCTAAAAATACCCTTTAAAAAGATTGCTTAGTAAGTGGGGGAGGATTTCTTGACACAGAAGATAAGGAAGAAAGATGGCTTTTATTACGTAAAGTCCTATGCATTTATTCTAAGCTTGGATTGTTGTATATTTATGAGAATTTTAAAGTTATCTTCCGTGGTTATAGGTATTTGTTTTTACGCGCTAAAAAAAAAAATCCTTGGATTGGGTTCCCGAATTTGTTGTGATAGCTGGAAGTCGGTTGATGAATCTGTAGTAGGGTCTAAAGGAGTCCACTTGCAAACTAGTAATGATGGGATATATTCTTGATGTTGGTTGTTGATGTGTTTAAGTTCAAGAGACTGAACGGGTATGAAACATTAGAAACATAAAGATAGTGTCATGCGGTTGTTCGCGGTTGGTAGGGTATTTTAATCCTCAACTTTAGTATAAGGACAAACGATGCAAACATAATCTGTATCTGATCAGAAGCATCAAATTCCACATGGGTTTTACTCCCAATGGGGTTTCCATGCAAGAGGACATTAGGAGAAATGTTAATGATGTTACGTCGCCTAAACGTATCATGGAGGAAGAACAAAACGAACAAGAATGGAACAATGCTAACAAGGGTTCTAAAGATGAGATGTCGGGTTCAGTTGTGTTATGGTTTATTTAAAAATCAGTGGCTCGCAATTGGGGGGTCATTTTTGTGTTTTGGAGGGAACTTGTGAGGTTGGACAAGCAATGGGATACATTTTGAATGGTTGTGTAAATAAATAAGTGAGCATTATGTAACTCGCAAGGAGCGTCAGGGGGAGTTAATCGATGAATTGCCTTCATTTGAATAATTCAAGGCCTAGCCCAAAAGGCCAAATAAAAGATTGGGTAGGAGTTATGTTTAAAAAAACTAAAGTAAATTTTTTGGCCTTCAAGAAAACAAAAATGGAGAATATGAATCTGTGGTGTGTCATGGCTTGTGTTTGGGAAATTCTATACTTTTGATTATGCGCACAGTGACTATGTGGGTAAAAAAATTCGGGTGGATTTTATTGTATTTGGGATCCAATTCTTTCCATTAAAGATTATGTGTCTGGTCTCGTATTTTTTCATTATATTCGGGGTACATGGTTGAAATCGTGGTGGGTTATTTCTTAATTGGTGGCGGTTTATGCTACCCACGACTTAAGAGATAAATGGATTTTATGGGATTACTTTGGAGTACCGTTATCTAATCGTTGGGAACGGACCGTGGTTATATTTATGGGGAGATTTTAATGAAGTGAGACGGAAATCTGAAAGATTTGGTTCGGCTTTTAATGTTCAAGGAGCTGATATGTTCAACACATTCATTGCAAATGCGGGCCTTGAGGAGATCCCGCTAGGAGGTAGTTCGTTTACATGGTGCCACAAATCCGCTACTAAGATGAGTAAACTAGACAGGTTTCTTATTTCTGAAAATTTATTTAACTCATTCCTTGATATATGTGCTATTTCTTTGGATCGATTCTTATCGGATCATCGCCCGATTCTTCTTCGTGAATCCAACCATGATTACGGCAAGATCCCGTTTAGATATTTCAATCATTGGGCGGAATTGGATGGTTTTAATACTTTTGTCACTGACACTTGGAATTCTGCCCCTGTTGAATCTAATGCTATGAGGAACGTGATGCAAAAGTTTAAATTTCTCAAAGGTAAAATTCGTGAATGGCTTAAAGTCAACAAAAGCAAGAATATTTATAATTCTGGTATTCTTAAAGAAGAGATCAAAAAGATAGATGCCGAGATTGACAATGGTCTTGCTTCTGATACTACTATTAATAGAAGAATGGAGGTTCTCAATTCCATTCAACACCTTGCTAAAATTCAGGCAATGGATATGGCTCAAAAGGCAAAGGTTAAATGGGCGATCGAGGGGGATGAAAATTCTCGATACTTTCATGGTATCTTGAATAAAAAAAGAAGTCAATCTAACATTCGAGGTATTATGGTTGATGGAAAGTGGCAAGATAATCCGAAAATTGTCAAATCTGAATTTCTCCTTCATTTTCGAAAAAACGATTCGAACGACCTTCGGATATTCGAATTTTTTTGGATATGATTTTCCTAAAACCATCTCACTTGATCGAAAACAGAATTAGAAACGCGGTTGTCGAAAGAGGAAGTTAAGAAGGCGGTGTGGGGATTGTGGGTTCCGGCAAATCTCCGGACGGATGGATTTTCGTTTTGGGTTTTTATAGAATGAAAAATTCCTGGTAGTATCGAAAATGATGTGTTCGCGGCGGCTAAATTACTTTTTCTTTACCTTTGGAGACATTCTCAATGTATGTACTTCATGTTTCCTAGCCTTAATCCAAAAAGTTCTGATGCTACTTTGGTAAGACTTTAGACCAATTAGTCTAATTTTAATCAAAAATTAACAACATATCAAATACTTTTCACCTCTTCTATTAAATTAAATTTTTACATTTATATTAATTATCACACTCAAAACAACTTCATACACCACTATTCAATTCCTAAAATACATAAATATTACAAACAATTTAAAAATTCTACTAATCCTCAACAACAATAAATATTAATTATTCTAAACTTTCTACATCAACTTAACTAATTTTCTAACAACAAATCATAACACACACCCTAAATTAAATTCCAACTATTATATAATTACACCATACAATTAACTCACAACTCTTTTAACCCAACAAAAACACATTTCTACCAACATCACCAAAACAAACAACCCATTTCAACATTCCTTTCCCCAAAATCACTAAAAAAAACAAAACCAACTTCTCTCAAACCAACACAAAACCCCTATACCATTCCAAATCCAATCACACAACCCGTGCTCCTCCAACCTACCCCCACGTCACCAACACCCCCCCACCAATCCTCAACACCTCCACCAATATCACAATATCACCCACAAATGAACCACCACTCATAGAACTCCCACTTCCCTCATCCCCTATAAAATGTGTCTACCCCACCTGTATAATACATCAACCATACTGTGACTCACGTTAGTATCCACCATAAAAATGAACATGTATCGTATGAACCCCCTGCCCTCCAACTCCAATCAATACTAGTCTAAGACTTCTACTGCTTCCCCCACTACTAATACACTCACTCCCCCACATCTCTGACCCTCACCTACCTATCTCATACACCATTGACTTCCGCTAACCTGATACATATCGCGTCATCATCCGCCGCATTCCCTCTCCCCCCTCCTCTCCCACATCAACTCACACCCCACCTCCCCATAATATATAAATAAACCCAATTCCCACCTTGAGTCACTCTTGTGTAAATGTCCGCCCCTGTGCATAACTGTGTGTGAACTCAAACAACATCCACAAAACAAGTATACTGACCCAATAACAACCAACCACTCTTGCACTCAATCCCAATACGTGCCATCACACTTCCCATGCGTGCGCCTGTGTGTTCCACCCCCCCTCACAATACCCCATAGTAAACATACTGACAACATAGTAACATACGTACTATCAATAATCCACTAAACCTTCATATGAAAACTCACCACCACTCCTCATACATACCCACTTCTCTCCTAATATGTATCCCACCTGACAACCACAAAAGACGTCAATTGAACTCCAATTCAACTCCTAACCAAACGCTAACGCACATCCATGATACCACCCACTAATACACCTGTCACAATGCCTATCACAAAACCCCCACATCCCCACTCCCCCCAATCATACCCCACACACTAAAGACGTACACACAACCCCAAGTTAACATCTCTCCACTGTGACTATCCACACATAGTACTCCATTTTCTATACAACTCCAACCTCAACACACATACCCCCCTGCATATGACCCACCATGCACTCCATCTCTACACCCCACCCGTTGAACCAATCCCCAGAATAAATGCATCACCACATCCTCCTACCTGCCTACACTTAAGACCCAATTGTTAAACCCAGTGATACCAATATCACCATACATGATCAACACCCCCCTCACTCCCTCTGTTCGTCACCAATCGTTGTCATCTAGACCACTACTCAGAAAAGATCATCAACGCCGTCGATACTCTACTCATTATATAGTCTGTCTCTCTAAAATTGTGAAAATGTGCCAGAAGATCCTCCACACAGATATCCCCCACAAACACCCTGTACATTCCCCAGACAACTATAAAGAGCCATGCCGCTCATCCACTCAATGTGTAACCAATGTAGTCTCCTACCGCATTTGTTTGCCCCCCACTAGTCACCCCACCTCCAGTGTGAATCACAAAAATTAAAGAACCAATGAAACCATCCAACTACCAAGTTCTAGATAAATAGTAGTGCACCTCTGCTCACATCCCTCACCTAATTAACTTCCTATCGTCCCTAATCGTCCTATTACCCATTAATAACCTTATCTCTAAGACTCTAACAGAGCCTGCTTCTAATATTTATAAGTTCTCTCACACACTAACGACCCTGTTTATCCCCCTTCTCCCTCTTCAAACAACCACCACACTCACCACAGATCCATCTTTGCCTACTTTATATATTTTTATGTGTGTGTGTCTATCGTCATGTGCCACCACGATTACCTCCCTCCCCATCACAACAGTCCTTAATGACCCATCTATCATCAATAGTGTTACCTGAACACCTCCTCTACAGTGCTAGTGACTATGAGATGTATGACACCTGAACTCTAAGACTCGCGCATTATAACCTCCTACAAACCAACGAAAGACGCTCTCACTAATACATCCAGATAGAAACAGTTACAAGTAGACCCGAGATTGTGACTATCCAATGTCACAAGTTAACGAGCGACGCGTACCGATTAATGTCCCCCACTCACACCCGCGATACCTAATACTCTCGAAGCTCGCTAGTATAAATCATATCTCACCCTACTGAACCTAAATATAGATAGAACATACATCTCTTTCCCTACTTCGACACCTGTATAGATATACCCGTCCACCAAGCCAAATTATCTTAGCTCGTCTCTTAAGAGTGTGTAACAGAGACCGCGATATTTTAGAGCGTCGTCGCGGCCGTCAGTTATGGTGTTGAGAGTAGAGAATATTCTATTTCAAACCCTCGACGACACTCTCCAATAAAAGTATAGCGCGTACTTGTAGATAGAGAGATGTAGATAAGCATCAAATTAGCAGTCTAGATGAGAATTAATGCGAGTAGGCTTGTGAATGGGCAACTCTAATGCCAACTATTCCCCCCCTATTAAAAGTGTGAATACTCCCTAGTCAGACGCGCTGTAAAACTAGTGAAGTAGAGAGAATATATGCGAAGTGTAATTAGATAATATGCCAGAAATGTTGTGCTCAGCCTAACAGAGGTTCAGAACTTTATTGTTTCGTCGTATAGAGCGAGAATCGCGAGATATCTAGACCCTTCTCCTGCGACTTAGGTCTATTCTTTTCCATTTGTATCGAGCATTGTGAGGTTGATTATTTGACGCTATTGTTGTCTAGATCACGTAGATATATTCGCAGACAGAATCGCTCTCGTAGATGTGAGTGTATCCCTCGCATACAAACAACTTCTTGACGCGACTAAGAGGAGCTTACTATAAATGCTAGTGCTTGTCAATATGAGTCCCTGTGATGTGTCTATCGACGGTGATTGCGTGTGTGAAGCTGACTTCGTGTAACAAGATTGGCACATCATACACTGGCCTAGTAATCTCAGCAAGTCGATAGTAGACTCCAGATCCATTGAAATGGACAACTGGAATTTTGTCCTGGTACTAAGTCTTAAGCGCGTAGTGATCTCAATCTGAAAGTCGCTGAACGATGCATGCAAAGACCAAAGCGTGATTAACTTTTATGTGACTATTGCCAACCTCGCAAGACACATACGGATACAGTAGATCCGCCCATAGGTTTTGTTCAGAGTAAGAGTTGTGTAATCTGTTATGATTCTCGTTTCTTATATCTATGGGAGGTAGGGTAAGGAAGAGCCTAGTGTCGTGATGATGACGGCGATGTTACTTATGGGAATGTAGCGTAAACGCTCTCTCCACAGCATACTGTGACTAGAAGTAATAGCAAGACCCCCTCTGCTATATCTCTGGGATAAGTCCATCTGTTGGACTAGGTTCAAATACGTAAAATAAAACATATTGATGAATAGTGTTTTTTTTAGATCTCGTTATCGCAGTGTAAGATTGTGTGTGTTTTATGCTGTGTGTGTGTGTATTATGTACATCCACCCGTGTGGTGTCACTGTGTGTAGAAGGAACAGAATGGGACCCTTCTTAGACCCGCAATTCACTACACTAATTTGGATCGTCCTGTGTGTCCTGAGATAATAGCTAGCCGATCCTCCTTGCTGATGTTCCTTAACTCCCAACTTCATCTCGACGTATCTCGCAAAACGCTATGATTCCTAGTACTGGAGCATAATAGAAGAACACTATGATGTGTTGTGTAAAGAAATAATACTAAAGCATGCATAGGGGTCTGAATACTGTCTTGCATGTAGAATCGGTCTGTGTGACGTTCTTACTATTACTGTTATGTTTGAAGCTCGTGTCGTTCTTCTGTAGAGTAGTTTCATGTTGCGATTCTCTCATTTTTATGTCCAGATTGTTTGAATTTATTGTTTACAATCTTGCATGCAGGATAAGAGCGTAACATATCCTTCCATTGAAGTTGACTTGAATTATGGAAACGCGCATCCAATTTCTAGAGCAGTGTTAGAAGAGTAACACTTAGAATAGACACGAAAATAAAGTGCTGTCCGTGTCCAAAGATTATAGATATCTAATCGCTTCAACAAGAACCTATGATATAAACAATATTTTTCGAACAAGAGACGAGAATTGTGAAAAACGTACAATGATCTGCATCACATGTGGTAAAAAGACTCTCACCTGCTAGAACCATCAAAGAAATATACTAAATAATACGATCTGTAGTATAGCTAGTATGGCATATGTTTTCTACGCGCATATCATCATAATATTAGGTAGTTGTAAATCTAGATACTAGAGCGAACTTATTTGAGGAATGTTAATGGTAATAATAAAATTTAATTGGTTTCAAAAAACTATTTGCTTCGGCGTTTCAAATGTATATATGTGCAATGCAGCACAGAAAATACTAACTCAACAGATGAGACTAGAATGATAGAAAGAATGTATTGGATCTTGCGCGCTGTCTATCCGCTGAAGTGTCGGTCAGCTGAGTATTGCCGAGTTTGAGCCGGATCAACAGCATATCATAAATATAGTGCTCTGAAATAATATAATCTAACAATTATTATACTGTTTAATATTTAGTATTTTTTTTAACTTGTGTGTGTTTAAATGGTGTAATAAGTCTAGTTGTTCTACTAAAGTGAGCGCTGGCAATAACGCTAAGTTTGTGTATATGGGAAGATTTTAATTCTAACTTTTATTGTTATTCCTACATAAAGTTAATATACAGTGTGTATGTAGACTGTATGTTCTCAATGTCGCGTGTGTTGGACTTACGATGTCTGTGAAAGAACCCCGTCCAGATGTAATAAAACAATCAACACATCTCATACTCTCTAGTTGTAATGCCACTAGAGTTGCACTAAAATGTAGACAGATTGAATCATTTGTGGATTCTCAAACTATTTTAGAATAATAAAGTATAAATAGTATTTAGTAAATATCGAGAGTAGATTGTCAATTAAATCATTTAATTATAATTTATTTTTTATGTAAGACTTGTAACAATAAGAGATATTATATACAATACCACGTGAAACACAAAAATTAGAAGAACATTTAAGAATATTAACAAATTTCAACCCATTTGTTGAAACCATTACAACACTAGTTAATGTCCCCCCCACCAAATATCTCCCTCTCAATATACCCTAAAAAAAATAAATAAAAAATAAACACCTCAACTTATCAACTTTGCACACACACAATACAAAAACTTTTTTCAAAATGAAATTCAATTTTTTTCTTAATCCCTTCGCGCCCCCCCCCTCTGAGATCGGGTATCCCCCCCCCTCCCCCATTCCTCCCCTTTACTCTCCGCCCACTTCTTAAACAACGTTAAGTCAAACACGACCTAAGACAAAAAAAAATTTTAAATACAATTTTTTTTAATAATTTATTTTTTGGCCTTAAGGATTCGGATATTCAAATAATCAATTTGAAATTAAAATTCACTCTAAGATCAACACATTAAAGATTTAGATTTTGTGTGTTATAACACATTATATCACCTATTAAACTTTTTAAGTTAAAAAAATTATTACTTTATTTAAATGTAAGTTATATGGTTATATTGTTAGAATTATATTATTTATCACCCCAAAATAGTTGGTCTTCCGGTCCTACGTGCTCTTCGGCAAAATCGCCGTATTGCTGGTTTAGGAAGGGTATCCAAAATAAACACTCTTTTTTCTTCTTCATTTAATTAGATTTTTTTTATCCAATAAACCCGAGCATCCAAAACCCTAGTCGTTCTAACACATCCCATATTATGTTTGTATAGCAAGCAATCAATCAACAAAATTTGTCTTTTCAATATTACTCTTGTCCTACCACTGGAGATCATTGTCGTTTTTCGAAAATAGTTGGTTGCAAAATTGTCGCTCCTACCTAAAGACAAAGCAAGCCATGACATAAAAAAACGTCACACAAAGGTGGAAGCCGCAAGCAAAGCAATAAACAACCATGACGACAATACAAATTAGCTTCGGCTCAAAACAAACTCAAGTAGATGATGGAAGAAAAGAAGAAGAGCAACTTTCAACTTAAGTTCCAGTATTGTCCAGTCTAGGAAACTCCTCTGTTCAAAACTAGGTGTGAGTGTGGTAAGGCCCATGTCTAGTTAAGGCTTATGGTCCATTAGGTTAAGGGTTAGGGGTGCTTGTTCACAAAGTTGTGTAATGATTATAAAAAATAAGCAATCATTCTTATGTAATCACAAAAAACACAATCAATAGTATTACTTTATTGATGTTAACATGGTATCGGAGCGGGTCTGCATTTTAGAACTAGGTGGTTACATTAAGCCACCTCCCCTAAGACACCCGTCAAACCCTAGCCGCCACCCTTTATCCATTATAAGAAAAAAAGTTCAACTTTCGACCAAAACCCTATGTTTGGATTATTGCTTTTGGTTTTGTTGCATGTTTATGCTTGTTGCATGTTTATGCTTGTTGCTGTGTCAACTTCAGTCTCCGCTTGTTGTCAGATGTTTTTATCAACAATTTAGTATTGCTTTAATGTTTTTAGTTTTTTAATCGAATGTGAGCTTTCATCATTTCGTCGATAGGATTGCGAGTGAGTATTATCCGATATATTAGTAAGCCCAAACCCGGTTTGTAGGTTTGGGGTTCATTAGGGTTTTATATTATTTGTATCATAAATATTCGAGTCGATCAATAAAAAATAATGTCTATGAGGTTTTCATTGTTTAACAATATTAAAGCACTTTTCTTACAAATATTTGGTATAAATTAAAGACCTTGATTTTATAAAGTATTAGGAGTACATTGAGTTCCCATTCATTTTATTTAATTCTATGCGAAATGAGTTTCATCACAAACAAAAAGTGAAATAAAACCGTAAAAGGAATTAAATGCCATCCAAAACCCAAATTTTTATGTATAAAGATGAACTATTCTTGTATCCAAGAAGTAGTAGTACATCGTAACTTGTTCGATATAAAGAGCAAAGAATGTCCAATTCAAAAATGTCATCATTCGTTACACTTCTAGTTCTTGCAACCAGTAAGTTACACATTTATTTTATCTCTGTAAATTCTTAAAAATTCAGCATGTATAATGTAGGAAGATTTTGTAACAGGTGTGAACTTGATCGGGGTCTCACTAGCGGCAGATGATTACCCATGTAGTTTCTTCACAGACTGTTGGAAAGGAGGTTATTTGTCTGCGTTATTTCGGTTTCCTTTGTGCTTGGATAATCGTTGGTGTTTGATATTGAGGAACGGGTGATATTATACCGCTTATTATTAACGCTCTTCTCCTGAAAACACATGATCATCGGGAGTTGCTATTTCGGATACATAAATAAAACTAACAGAAAAATAAGATACCATGCTTGTTGTCACTCCACAAGTAGTTCCTGAAATCATGCATTTTTGTTAAATTAATCGTAAAGGGGTTGAATATGGCCATATGGGTCAAAATGAAAAATTATATTCTACTATTCTAGGGTCGAAGCAAAACTGCTTTTCTTCTTATTCCTTTTATTTTTATGATACTGTATAAATAAATAAAAAATTACAACTATGTATGTCAGATAATAAACTAGATTTTCAGATAAATTGGATACTTGGGTTGAGGAAAGGTTGTGAGTATTAGAATTCAATTTGGGCACTTGATTCATTTTTAGCCAAGGTTTTACAATTTTGCAGAAGAAGATAGATCGATTAGGATGCCTTAAATTGTACTAACAAATTAATTTCATTCAAATTAAAATACAAAGTAGAATACCATAATAAAAAATTATACATTTCGAATATTAAAAAAACCATACGAAATTTAAAAACATACGAAACATAAAAAAAATTACAATGCGTTTGGATTTTTTTTTCATTATTTATAGTGAAAAGTGGGTATAATTTAAAAGAAAATAATAAAATTTTATGGTTTCAAAAAACTATACGTTGCCAATTTAAACGAAAACACAACAGTTATATTTAAAAAGCTGTTTGTCTTTTCGTGGCTCACTATCCCGGCGAAGATACAACTGGCGAAGAGTGGCGAGCTAAGATAGTGTGGTGGCGAGAGCCACGTAGGAATGGCGAAAGGTGCTGTATTCACCATTACCGTTGGCCCTTCTGCCATCCCTTTCATGACACCACACTACATGTACACCACTCCATTGCATGTGATTGTTCAATCCGCTATTACTTCTATCATTCACATACTATATTTGACTCATTTTGTGACATACACTTATCAAATTTAATTAAAAAAAATTTTAACATACGATAATTCAATTAAATTAAATGATTTATTTTTAAAATGTATCAAAGAACGAAAAAACTATTTTGCAAAACTTAAAATGAAAACCATTTTTTTTATCCTTGGATGGTTTCAACAACGTAAGTCAAACGACATAAGACAATATTTTTTAAATACAATTAAATTATTTTTGGTAGGATATCAAATAAAATTTGAAATTTAAATTCACTAAGATCAACACATTAAGATTAGATTTTGAGTATAACACATTAATCACCATTAAACTTTTTAAGCTAAAAAGATATTTTATTTAAATGTAGTTAATATTGTTAGATTATATTATTTCATCACAAAATAGTTTGGATTATTGCTTTTGGTTTTGTTGCATGTTTATGCTTGTTGCTGTGTCAGTCTCCGCTTGTTGTCAGATGTTTTTATCAACAATTTAGTATTGCTTTAATGTTTTTAGTTTTTTAATCGAATGTGAGCTTTCGTGATTTTGTCGATAGGATTGCGAGGGAGTATTAGACGATATATTAGTAAGCCCAAACCCGGTTTGTAGTGTGTGTGAAAGTTGAAAGGTATATATGATTTTTAAAGATGTGAAACCTATGGCTACTATCAACTTGCATAATAATAATAAAAACTATTGTTTTTAATAATAATATATCATTAAGTCCTAAAATTTACGTAGTGTAATCATGCAGGGAAAAAAAATTAATTCGATACAAGAATGTCTATTTATGTCATTTAACAAAATAAGCCACAAAATAATCTAATTTGCCAAACACTAAAAAACTGATTATTTGATTATTGCGATATCAAACATCATAATCAAATCCAAACACTACATTTTAAAACCACGTTTTGTTATAGCTGATTATCTGATTATTCATTTTCAAAACGGATAATCAATTTTCAATAAGCAATCCCAAACACCCCCTTAGTTTATCAGTCAAGTTCAGTTTCAGTTCATGAATGTTTCGATTGTAGTCATAGATAGGAAATATTATTTCCTTTCTCTTGCATTGTAAGTAAAAAATTCCAATTAGTAATATATTATTATTCTGCTAAAAAAAGGTCAATTGAAGTAAGACAAATATACCACCTATCTTTATGATTTCCAAGCATATAATCAAGTTATTAGTGCATGATAATTAATAATATAATGTCATATTGTCCTTAGTTTTATTACTCTATTTGATCAGAATAGCAAAAAATCAAAAGTTACAAAAACTTTAATCCGTCATATATTTTAGATTGAAAATAGTTTCAAAAGTATTCAACGATAGTAATGATTGATTGATCTTTACATATAAATGGCTAAACAAGAGAAAAGAATATTACCCATATAATTGCGCTTTGCTACCGAATTAGTGAACTTCGATATTTCATAGCCAATATATAACAATCTTTCTTTAAATATCTCAACCGATATTATGCCGAAAGTTGTAGAACATGACGAAACCCATTTGACATGCTTAAAACGTTTTATTGATGCTTATAAACTTATCCGGTCGACTAATATGAAACCTAAGATCATAAAGTGTTACGCAACTGGTTTCTCTCCAAATACACTATGCCTCTACGAGTTTCGTCAAGCCCCATATAAAACGTTAAGGTAAGAAATACTACTTAAAAGGTCATTTTCGTGACAATGTAAAAGAATACAAGTGAATATAAACTAATTGACTATGCATTCTTATTTGTACTAACTATAACATATTGGGTAGTATTTCGAATAACAATACTACAAAGAGAGTGACAAGGAACTTATACTTCATATATAGTGGTTTTCTTTAAAATTTTCTTTTTTTTATCACTTGAACAATCGTATGCTTTTCTTAATGGAAACAAACACTTCACAAATGCATTAAAAAAGAGTGACAATAGGACATATGGATATGATGCTGTAAACAAGTTTCATTAGTTTGCTAATCACTCATATGATACATGGAGTAACGGAGAGAATAATGAATGAAAAATGGCTAATTTCTTCATCATACTTCTCATTGTTGTTGCTTCCGGTTAATCACTCAAAAAATCAAGTCAATGGAGGTTATAACCGCTCTTGTATATACTTACTTGTAAAGCAGATAATGAATGTGACGATATCAATTGTCCATTAAACTCCTTTAATTTCCCATATGCTTTGATAACATGTGTTTTGTGTGTTGGGGACTATGAAGGCGCATTGCCACCATATATCCATGTGTTTTGTAATTTCATCGCTAGAATTGCGAAAGAGTGTTAGACGAGTTATATTAGTCGTGCCAAACCTGCTTTTATGTTTAGGTCTTCTAAGGTTTAGGTATCTTGTATACTATAAATACTGAATTTATGCATAACGATGTTTGTAAACCCGCGCTACGGAGCGGGGTGTTTGCGTACTGTGTCGTTTTACGGTTATTCGATACTTGTTGTAACCTACTGAATAACGACGTGCTATGTATATTCGTGAAATATAGTTAAGACGGGGTTAGTCAATCTTTGACGGACCAAATAAAAATAAGTTAAAGCCCATTCTAAAAAAATAGCCCAAACCGCGAGCCCAAACCCAAGTGACCCGCGAACCCGCCCAGGCGATTAGCCCATTTCCCCGCTTATTGTAATGTTTATATAATATTATTAGACGATATATTAGTAAGCCCAAACCCGGAAAAACGGGCTTAACCAGGTTTGGGCTTACTAATATATCATCCGGTAAATATTTTTTAGCTATTTTTCTAATAGGCGAGTACCCGCGACACGATTTTATGACGACATATAATTATAGTTGATATATTTCGGTTAAGTGTTAACATTTAGAGCAATAGGTATGGTGATGCCTCATATCTTCTCATTTTGGCCTCACGGGGTGCCACGTCACCTTCTCACTCCCACTTAAAAATATCCATTCACTCATAACATACCTCCAACCTCCTCATTTTGGCCCCACCACCTATAATTTTATTTTATTTTCTATATTTTCACACAAACTAAATTAATTTCATTCAAATTAAAATACAAAGTAGAATACCATAATAAAAAATTACAATACGATATTAAAAAAAACAATACGAAATTTAAAAACATACGAAACATAAAAAAAAATTACAATGCGTTTGGATATTTTTTCATTATTTATAGTGAAAAATGGGTATAATTTAAAAGAAAATAATAAAATTTAATGGTTTCAAAAAACTATCCGTTGCCTATTTAAATGAAAACACAACGGTTATATTTAAAAAGATGTTTGTCTTTTCGTGGCTCACTATCCCGGTGAAGATACAACTGGCGAAGAGTGGTGAGCTAAGATAGTGTGGTGGCGAGAGCCACGTAGGAACGGCAAAGGTGTGTATATCACCATACCGTTTGCCCTTATGCATGAGACATACACTTATCCAAATTTAATAAAAAAATGTTTTAACATACGATAATTCAATTAAATTAAATGATTTATTTTTAAAATGTATCAAAGAACGAAAAAACTATTTTGCAAAACTTAAAATGAAAACAATTTTTTTATCCTTGGATGGTTTCAACAATGTAAGTCAAACGACATAAGACAAATTTTTTAAATACAATTAAATTATTTTTGGTAGGATATCAAACAAAATTTGAGTATAACACATTAATCACCATTAAACTTTTTAAGTTAAAAATATATTTTATTTAAATGTAGTTAATATAGTTAGATTATATTATTTCATCACAAAATAATTGTCTTCCAGTCATCGGCAACTGGCCGATGATTCGGAGGGATCCCAAACATTTTTTTTTCTTCCTCATTTAATTAGATTTTTTTATCTAATAAACCCGAGCATCCAAAACCCTAGTCGTTCTAACACATCCCACAATATGTTGGTATAGCAAGCAATCAATCAACAAAATTTGTCTTTTCAATATTACTCTTGTCCTACCACCGGAGATCATTGTCGTTTTTCGAAAATAGTTGGTTGCAAAATTGTCGCTCCTACCTAAAGAAAAAGCAAGCCTTGACATAAAAAAATCACACAAAAGAGGAAGCCGTAAGCAAAGCAATAAACAACTATGCCGCCAAATACAATTATGCTTCGGCTCAAACAAACATCAAAGAAGATGATGGAAGAAAAGAAGAAGAAGCAACTTTCAACATATGTTCCAGTTTGTCCATCTAGGAACCTCTCGTTCAAACTACGGGTTAGTGTGGTTAAGGCCTAAGCCTAGTTGTAGTCTTATGGTTGATTAGGTTAAGGGTTAGGGGTGATTGTTCACAAAGTTGTGTATTGATTATAAAAAATAAGCAATCATTTTTATTTAATCACAAAAAACACAATCAATAGTATTACTTTATTGATGTTAACATGGTATCGGAGCGGGTCTGGTCTTTAGAACTAGGTAGTTACGTTAAGCCACCTCCCCTAAGCCACCCGTCAAACCCTAGCCGCCACCCTTTATCCATTATAAGAAAAAAAGTTCAACTTTCGACCAAAACCCTATGTTTGGATTATTGCTTTTGGTTTTGTAGCATGTTTATGCTTGTTGCTATGTGAACATCATTCTCCGCTTGTTGTCAGATGTTTTTATCAACAATTTAGTATTGCTTTAATGTTTTTAGATTTTTAATCGAATGTGAGCTTTCATGATTTCGTCGATTGGATTGCGGGAGAGTATTAGACGATATATTGGTATGCCCAAACCCGGTTTGTAGGCTTGGGGTTCATTAGGGTTTTATGTTATTTGTATCATAGATAGTCGAGTCGATCAATAAAAAATAATGTCTATGAGGTTTTCATTGTTTAACAATATTAAAGCACTTTTCTTACAAACATTTGGTATAAATTAAAGTCCTTGAATTTATAAAGTATTAGGAGTACATTGAGTTCCCATTCATTTTATTTAATTCTATGCGAAATGAGTTTCATCACAAACAAAAAGTGAAATAAAACCGTAAAAGGAATTAAATGCCATCCAAAAACTAAATTTTTATGTATAAAGATGAACTATTCTTGTATACAAGAAGTAGTAGTATATCGTAACTTGTTCGATATAAAGAGCAAAGAATGTTCAATTCAAAAATGTCATTATTCGTTACACTTCTAGTTCTTGCAACCAGTAAGTTACACATTTATTTTATCTCTGTAAATTCTTAAAAATTCAGTTGACATGTATAATGTAGGACGATTTTGTAGCAGGTGTGAACTTGATCGGGGTCTCACTAGCGGCAGATGATTACCCATGTAGTTTCTTCACAGACTGTTGGAAAGGAGGTTATTGTCCTGCTTATTCGGTTCCTTTGTGCTTGGAAAGTCGTTGTGTTTGTATATTGAGAACGGGTGATATTATACCGCTTATTATTAACGCTACTTCTCCCGGAAAACCTTGATCACTCGGGAGTTGCTATTTCGGATACATAAATAAACTAACAGAGAAATGAACTACCATGCGTTGTTGTCACTCTCAAAAGTAGTTCTAGTTCACTCTAAAACATTTCATTTTTGTTAAATTTAATCGTAAGGGGTTTGAAAGATGGCTATGGTCAAAATGAAGAAATTATTATTCTACTATTCTGGGTCGAAGCAAAAATGCTTTTTCGTTTTCCTTTTATTTTTACGATTACTATATAAAAAATAAAAAAATACAAACTATGTATGTTTTTAATAAACTAGAGTTATAAATTGGATACTTTGGGTTGAGAAAGGTTGTGAGTATCTTGAATTCAGTTTGGGCACTTGTTCATTTTTAGCCAAGGTTTTACATTTTGCAGATGAGAAAGATCGAGATTAGGTATGACTTAAATTTGTACTAACAAATTAAATTTCATTCTAATTATAAATACAAAGTAGATACCATGAATAAAAATTTACTCTAGCGATATTAAAAAAAAACCATACCAAAATTAAAAACTACGAAACATAAAAAAAAATTACAATGCGTTTGGATATTTTTTTCATTATTTATAGTGAAAAGTGGGTATAATTTAAAAGATAATAATAAAATTTAATGGTTTCAAAAAACTATCTGTTGCCAATTTAAATGAAAACACAACGGTTATATTTAAAAAGTTGTTTGTCTTTTCGTGGCTCACTATCCCGGCGAAGATACAACTGGCGAAGAGTGGCGAGCTAAGATAGTGTGGTGGCGAGAGCCACGTAGGAACGGCGAAGGTGTGTATATCACCATACCGTTTACCCTTATGCATGAGACATACACTTATCCAAATTTAATAAAAAAATGTTTTAACATACGATAATTCAATTAAATTAATTGATTTATTTTTAAAATGTATCAAAGAACGAAAAAACAATTTTGCAAAACTTAAAATGAAAACAATTTTTTATCCTTGGATGGTTTCAACAACGTAAATCAAACGACATAAGACAAATTTTTTTAAATACAATTAAATTATTTTTGGTAGGATATCAAACAAAATTTGAAATTTAAATTCACTAAGATTAACACATTAAGATTAGATTTTGAGTATAACACATTAATCACCATTAAACTTTTTAAGTTAAAAAAATATTTTATATAAATGTAGTTAATATTGTTAGATTATATTATTTCATCAAAAAATAGTTGTCTTCCAGTCATCGGCAACTCGCCGATGATTCGGAAGGATCCCAAACATTTTTTTTCTTCTTCATTTAATTAGATTTTTTTTATCCAATAAACCCGAGCATCAAAAACCCTAGTCGTTCTAACACATCCCATATTATGTTGGTACAACAATCAATCAATCAACAAAATTTGACTTTTCAATATTACTCTTGTCCTACCACCGGAGATCATTGTCGTTTTTCGAAAATAGTTGGCTGCAAAATTGTCGCTCATACCTAAAGACAAAGCAAGCCATGACATTAAAAACATCACACAAAGGAGGAAGCCGCAAGCAAAGCAATAAACAACTATGCCGCCAAATACAATTATGCTTCGGCTCAAACAAATATCAAAGAAGATGATGGAAGAAAAGAAGAAGAAGCAACTTTCAACATATGTTCCAGTTTGTCCATCTAGGAACCTCTCGTTCAAACTACGGGTGAGTGCGGTTAAGGCCCAAGCCTAGTTGTAGGCTTATGGTCCATTAGGTTAAGGGTTAGGGGTGCTTTTTCACAAAGTTGTGTATTGGTTATAAAAAATAAGCAATCATTCTTATGTAATCACAAAAAACACAATCAATAGTATTACTTTATTGATGTTAACATGGTATCGGAGCGGGTCTGCTCTTTAGAACTAGGTGGTTACATTAAGCCACCTCCCCTAAGCCACCCATCAAACCCTAGCCGCCACCCTTTATCCATTATAAGAAAAAAAGTACAACTTTCGACCAAAACCCTATGTTTGGATTATTGCTTTTAGTTTTGTTGCATTTTTATGCTTGTTGCTGTGTGAACATTAGTCTCCGCTTGTTGTCAGGTGTTTTTATCAATAATTTAGTATTGCTTTAATGTTTTTAGTTTATTAAATGATTGTGAGCTCTCATGATTTCGTCGATTAGATTGCGGGGGAGTATTAGACGATATATTAGTAAGCCCAAACCTGGTTTGTAGGCTTGGGTTCATTAGGGTTTTATGTTATTTGATTCATAAATAGTCGAGTCGATCAATAAAAAATAATGTCTATGTGGTTTTCATTGTTTAACAATATTAAAGCACTTTTCTTACAAACATTTGGTATAAATTAAAGACCTTGAATTTATAAAGTATTAGGAGTACATTGAGTTCCCATTCATTTTATGTAATTCTATGCGAAAGGAGTTTCATCACAAACAAAAAGTGAAATAAAACCGTAAAAGGAATTAAATGCCATCCAAAAACCAAATTTTTATGTATAAAGATGAACTATCCTTGTATCCAAGAAGTAGTAGTACATCGTAACTTGTTCGATATAAAGAGCAAAGAATGTCCAATTCAAAAATGTCATCATTCGTTACACTTCTAGTTCTTGCAACTAGTAAGTTACACATTTATTTTATCTCTGTAAATTCTTAAAAATTCAGTTGACATGTATAATGTAGGATGATTTTGTAGCAGGTGTGAACTTGATCGGGGTCTCACTAGCGGCAGATGATTACCTATGTAGTTTCTTCACAGACTGTTGGAAAGGAGGTTATTGTCCTGCTTATTCGGTTCCTTTGTGCTTGGAAAGTTGTTGTGTTTGTATATTGAGAACGGGTGATATTATACCGCTTATTATTAACGCTACTTCTCCCGGAAAACCTTGATCACTCGGGACTTGCTATTTCGGATACATAAATAAAACTAACAGAATAGATGTAAAGCCTCGTTTAGTTGGAACGATTGGCTTAAAAATCCGTACCTTGTCGCTTTTTAATTTCTAGCTTCTTGCTAGTGGTTTAATAATACATTGCTTTTAAAAAAAAACTAAAAGAAAAATAAGCTACCATGCTTGTTGTCACAAGTAGTTCCTATAATCATGCATTTTTGTTAAATTAATCATAAAGGGGTTGAATCTGGCCATATGGGTCAAAATGAGAAATTATATTCTACTATTCTAGGGTCGAAGCAAAACTGCTTTTCTTCTTATTCCTTTTATTTTTATGATACTGTATAAATAAATAAAAAATTACAACTATGTATGTCAGATAATAAACTAGATTTTCAGATAAATTGGATACTTGGGTTGAGGAAAGGTTGTGAGTATTAGAATTCAATTTGGGCACTTAACGAAACCTTAACAAAATGATAAATGAGTAACGGTGAATTACTTAACTAATTTGGGCATATTGAATTTAGGAGATTTAAGTCATTGAGTAGCAGAATTTGTTTACTTAATGTCTTCGTATTTATTTGAATTTAAGCAGTGAATCTGGGGTGATAAAATGTAACAGTGTTTTTTTTATTGTAAGGAGTGAAGAGATAAATGTGTATCGTGTAGAGATAAAACGTAACTTGGAGGACTACATATGTAAAGTGGATATACTTTAAGGATAAAAATGTAACTTTG
Source organism: Tanacetum coccineum (assembly GCA_026074375.1). Classification (NCBI taxonomy): domain Eukaryota; kingdom Viridiplantae; phylum Streptophyta; class Magnoliopsida; order Asterales; family Asteraceae; genus Tanacetum; species Tanacetum coccineum. Next base: position 13,801 of record BQNB010045893.1, on the reverse strand, counting down.
AGTGAAAGTCCACACTTTTTTGTTGTAATCTTATTTGTTAGTTTTGTCAATTGTGATTAAATTTTTGTACATTGATTGGTGTGGAAAAAACAAAAATGTTATAAGGATGGAAAAAACAATTATTGCAGTCTGGAGATTTAAGTGTCCCCTACCTAGTGTACGCAACCCAAGTGTTTCCTTTTGATCAAAATTATTAGACCCTAGCCTTTGCTACCGAACCTAGCCAGATAGTAGGAGATGATGAAGATGGTAATGGTGGTTGTGATTAGGGGTGGCAATCGAGTCGTGTTCGTGTTGACCTGTTCAGGTTCGCGGGTTGGTGGGTTATTATAAACTCTACCCAAACACGACCCATTTATTAATCGTGTCAAGAAACTCAACCCTAACTCAGACCTGCATAACACGTGTAACCCGTTTGTGACTCGTTTAACCTGTTTAACCAAATAGGTCAGGAGGTGAATAAGGCTGGTGATTTGTCAATTTAAGTAATTTAAATGCAAAAAATGATATAAGGATGTAAAAAATGATAAACGTAGCATACAAATAATAATGCGACAATTTAAATGATATATGAGTAATAATCGTAATTCACTCATATTAAGTATATAAGAAAATACATTTAATCCAAATCCAAGATAAAATACAAGTTATATATTTTATTTTTAGAGGCTTATATATAGTTAAACGGGTTCACCTGTGGACCTGTTTAATACTTACTCAACCCAAACACCACTCATTTATTAAACGGGTAATACGGGTTGACCTGTTTATGACCCAAACCTGTTTAACCACAACCCAAGCCTATTTAACTTCGTGTCGGGTTCGTGTCGTGTCGAAAATTGCCACCCATATATATATATATATATATATATATATAGGGATGGGTTCTAGAGAAAACCATATATTTGTAGAAAACCTGGAAAACAAAACAACAAGGTAGCTTTTGTAAACATATCAAAATAGAGGGATCATAATTGCCAAACTTAATTTTTCGTACGATTCATTTACCAAAAACAAATATACACACACATAAAATCCGATCAAAACACACACACACAAACCCGATCAGATCTACACACACAAACCCGATCAGATCTACACACACAAACCCGATCAAAACACACACACAAACACGATCAAAACGACAATCATAAATAAACCCTAATTTGTATCAAATATGGCGAGGAAGAAAAAGTTTTCAAACCGTAAGATAGGGTATTTTAATCCTCAACTTTAGTATAAGGACAAACGATGCAAACATAATCTGTATCTGATCAGAAGCATCAAATTCCACATGGGTTTTACTCCCAATGGGGTTTCCATGCAAGAGGACATTAGGAGAAATGTTAATGATGTTACGTCGCCTAAACGTATCATGGAGGAAGAACAAAACGAACAAGAATGGAACAATGCTAACAAGGGTTCTAAAGATGAGATGTCGGGTTCAGTTGTGTTATGGTTTATTTAAAAATCAGTGGCTCGCAATTGGGGGGTCATTTTTGTGTTTTGGAGGGAACTTGTGAGGTTGGACAAGCAATGGGATACATTTTGAATGGTTGTGTAAATAAATAAGTGAGCATTATGTAACTCGCAAGGAGCGTCAGGGGGAGTTAATCGATGAATTGCCTTCATTTGAATAATTCAAGGCCTAGCCCAAAAGGCCAAATAAAAGATTGGGTAGGAGTTATGTTTAAAAAAACTAAAGTAAATTTTTTGGCCTTCAAGAAAACAAAAATGGAGAATATGAATCTGTGGTGTGTCATGGCTTGTGTTTGGGAAATTCTATACTTTTGATTATGCGCACAGTGACTATGTGGGTAAAAAAATTCGGGTGGATTTTATTGTATTTGGGATCCAATTCTTTCCATTAAAGATTATGTGTCTGGTCTCGTATTTTTTCATTATATTCGGGGTACATGGTTGAAATCGTGGTGGGTTATTTCTTAATTGGTGGCGGTTTATGCTACCCACGACTTAAGAGATAAATGGATTTTATGGGATTACTTTGGAGTACCGTTATCTAATCGTTGGGAACGGACCGTGGTTATATTTATGGGGAGATTTTAATGAAGTGAGACGGAAATCTGAAAGATTTGGTTCGGCTTTTAATGTTCAAGGAGCTGATATGTTCAACACATTCATTGCAAATGCGGGCCTTGAGGAGATCCCGCTAGGAGGTAGTTCGTTTACATGGTGCCACAAATCCGCTACTAAGATGAGTAAACTAGACAGGTTTCTTATTTCTGAAAATTTATTTAACTCATTCCTTGATATATGTGCTATTTCTTTGGATCGATTCTTATCGGATCATCGCCCGATTCTTCTCCGTGAATCCAACCATGATTACGGCAAGATCCCGTTTAGATATTTCAATCATTGGGCGGAATTGGATGGTTTTAATACTTTTGTCACTGACACTTGGAATTCTGCCCCTGTTGAATCTAATGCTATGAGGAACGTGATGCAAAAGTTTAAATTTCTCAAAGGTAAAATTCGTGAATGGCTTAAAGTCAACAAAAGCAAGAATATTTATAATTCTGGTATTCTTAAAGAAGAGATCAAAAAGATAGATGCCGAGATTGACAATGGTCTTGCTTCTGATACTACTATTAATAGAAGAATGGAGGTTCTCAATTCCATTCAACACCTTGCTAAAATTCAGGCAATGGATATGGCTCAAAAGGCAAAGGTTAAATGGGCGATCGAGGGGGATGAAAATTCTCGATACTTTCATGGTATCTTGAATAAAAAAAGAAGTCAATCTAACATTCGAGGTATTATGGTTGATGGAAAGTGGCAAGATAATCCGAAAATTGTCAAATCTGAATTTCTCCTTCATTTTCGAAAAAACGATTCGAACGACCTTCGGATATTCGAATTTTTTTGGATATGATTTTCCTAAAACCATCTCACTTGATCGAAAACAGAATTAGAAACGCGGTTGTCGAAAGAGGAAGTTAAGAAGGCGGTGTGGGGATTGTGGGTTCCGGCAAATCTCCGGACGGATGGATTTTCGTTTTGGGTTTTTATAGAATGAAAAATTCCTGGTAGTATCGAAAATGATGTGTTCGCGGCGGCTAAATTACTTTTTCTTTACCTTTGGAGACATTCTCAATGTATGTACTTCATGTTTCCTAGCCTTAATCCAAAAAGTTCTGATGCTACTTTGGTAAGACTTTAGACCAATTAGTCTAATTTTAATCAAAAATTAACAACATATCAAATACTTTTCACCTCTTCTATTAAATTAAATTTTTACATTTATATTAATTATCACACTCAAAACAACTTCATACACCACTATTCAATTCCTAAAATACATAAATATTACAAACAATTTAAAAATTCTACTAATCCTCAACAACAATAAATATTAATTATTCTAAACTTTCTACATCAACTTAACTAATTTTCTAACAACAAATCATAACACACACCCTAAATTAAATTCCAACTATTATATAATTACACCATACAATTAACTCACAACTCTTTTAACCCAACAAAAACACATTTCTACCAACATCACCAAAACAAACAACCCATTTCAACATTCCTTTCCCCAAAATCACTAAAAAAAACAAAACCAACTTCTCTCAAACCAACACAAAACCCCTATACCATTCCAAATCCAATCACACAACCCGTGCTCCTCCAACCTACCCCCACGTCACCAACACCCCCCCACCAATCCTCAACACCTCCACCAATATCACAATATCACCCACAAATGAACCACCACTCATAGAACTCCCACTTCCCTCATCCCCTATAAAATGTGTCTACCCCACCTGTATAATACATCAACCATACTGTGACTCACGTTAGTATCCACCATAAAAATGAACATGTATCGTATGAACCCCCTGCCCTCCAACTCCAATCAATACTAGTCTAAGACTTCTACTGCTTCCCCCACTACTAATACACTCACTCCCCCACATCTCTGACCCTCACCTACCTATCTCATACACCATTGACTTCCGCTAACCTGATACATATCGCGTCATCATCCGCCGCATTCCCTCTCCCCCCTCCTCTCCCACATCAACTCACACCCCACCTCCCCATAATATATAAATAAACCCAATTCCCACCTTGAGTCACTCTTGTGTAAATGTCCGCCCCTGTGCATAACTGTGTGTGAACTCAAACAACATCCACAAAACAAGTATACTGACCCAATAACAACCAACCACTCTTGCACTCAATCCCAATACGTGCCATCACACTTCCCATGCGTGCGCCTGTGTGTTCCACCCCCCCTCACAATACCCCATAGTAAACATACTGACAACATAGTAACATACGTACTATCAATAATCCACTAAACCTTCATATGAAAACTCACCACCACTCCTCATACATACCCACTTCTCTCCTAATATGTATCCCACCTGACAACCACAAAAGACGTCAATTGAACTCCAATTCAACTCCTAACCAAACGCTAACGCACATCCATGATACCACCCACTAATACACCTGTCACAATGCCTATCACAAAACCCCCACATCCCCACTCCCCCCAATCATACCCCACACACTAAAGACGTACACACAACCCCAAGTTAACATCTCTCCACTGTGACTATCCACACATAGTACTCCATTTTCTATACAACTCCAACCTCAACACACATACCCCCCTGCATATGACCCACCATGCACTCCATCTCTACACCCCACCCGTTGAACCAATCCCCAGAATAAATGCATCACCACATCCTCCTACCTGCCTACACTTAAGACCCAATTGTTAAACCCAGTGATACCAATATCACCATACATGATCAACACCCCCCTCACTCCCTCTGTTCGTCACCAATCGTTGTCATCTAGACCACTACTCAGAAAAGATCATCAACGCCGTCGATACTCTACTCATTATATAGTCTGTCTCTCTAAAATTGTGAAAATGTGCCAGAAGATCCTCCACACAGATATCCCCCACAAACACCCTGTACATTCCCCAGACAACTATAAAGAGCCATGCCGCTCATCCACTCAATGTGTAACCAATGTAGTCTCCTACCGCATTTGTTTGCCCCCCACTAGTCACCCCACCTCCAGTGTGAATCACAAAAATTAAAGAACCAATGAAACCATCCAACTACCAAGTTCTAGATAAATAGTAGTGCACCTCTGCTCACATCCCTCACCTAATTAACTTCCTATCGTCCCTAATCGTCCTATTACCCATTAATAACCTTATCTCTAAGACTCTAACAGAGCCTGCTTCTAATATTTATAAGTTCTCTCACACACTAACGACCCTGTTTATCCCCCTTCTCCCTCTTCAAACAACCACCACACTCACCACAGATCCATCTTTGCCTACTTTATATATTTTTATGTGTGTGTGTCTATCGTCATGTGCCACCACGATTACCTCCCTCCCCATCACAACAGTCCTTAATGACCCATCTATCATCAATAGTGTTACCTGAACACCTCCTCTACAGTGCTAGTGACTATGAGATGTATGACACCTGAACTCTAAGACTCGCGCATTATAACCTCCTACAAACCAACGAAAGACGCTCTCACTAATACATCCAGATAGAAACAGTTACAAGTAGACCCGAGATTGTGACTATCCAATGTCACAAGTTAACGAGCGACGCGTACCGATTAATGTCCCCCACTCACACCCGCGATACCTAATACTCTCGAAGCTCGCTAGTATAAATCATATCTCACCCTACTGAACCTAAATATAGATAGAACATACATCTCTTTCCCTACTTCGACACCTGTATAGATATACCCGTCCACCAAGCCAAATTATCTTAGCTCGTCTCTTAAGAGTGTGTAACAGAGACCGCGATATTTTAGAGCGTCGTCGCGGCCGTCAGTTATGGTGTTGAGAGTAGAGAATATTCTATTTCAAACCCTCGACGACACTCTCCAATAAAAGTATAGCGCGTACTTGTAGATAGAGAGATGTAGATAAGCATCAAATTAGCAGTCTAGATGAGAATTAATGCGAGTAGGCTTGTGAATGGGCAACTCTAATGCCAACTATTCCCCCCCTATTAAAAGTGTGAATACTCCCTAGTCAGACGCGCTGTAAAACTAGTGAAGTAGAGAGAATATATGCGAAGTGTAATTAGATAATATGCCAGAAATGTTGTGCTCAGCCTAACAGAGGTTCAGAACTTTATTGTTTCGTCGTATAGAGCGAGAATCGCGAGATATCTAGACCCTTCTCCTGCGACTTAGGTCTATTCTTTTCCATTTGTATCGAGCATTGTGAGGTTGATTATTTGACGCTATTGTTGTCTAGATCACGTAGATATATTCGCAGACAGAATCGCTCTCGTAGATGTGAGTGTATCCCTCGCATACAAACAACTTCTTGACGCGACTAAGAGGAGCTTACTATAAATGCTAGTGCTTGTCAATATGAGTCCCTGTGATGTGTCTATCGACGGTGATTGCGTGTGTGAAGCTGACTTCGTGTAACAAGATTGGCACATCATACACTGGCCTAGTAATCTCAGCAAGTCGATAGTAGACTCCAGATCCATTGAAATGGACAACTGGAATTTTGTCCTGGTACTAAGTCTTAAGCGCGTAGTGATCTCAATCTGAAAGTCGCTGAACGATGCATGCAAAGACCAAAGCGTGATTAACTTTTATGTGACTATTGCCAACCTCGCAAGACACATACGGATACAGTAGATCCGCCCATAGGTTTTGTTCAGAGTAAGAGTTGTGTAATCTGTTATGATTCTCGTTTCTTATATCTATGGGAGGTAGGGTAAGGAAGAGCCTAGTGTCGTGATGATGACGGCGATGTTACTTATGGGAATGTAGCGTAAACGCTCTCTCCACAGCATACTGTGACTAGAAGTAATAGCAAGACCCCCTCTGCTATATCTCTGGGATAAGTCCATCTGTTGGACTAGGTTCAAATACGTAAAATAAAACATATTGATGAATAGTGTTTTTTTTAGATCTCGTTATCGCAGTGTAAGATTGTGTGTGTTTTATGCTGTGTGTGTGTGTATTATGTACATCCACCCGTGTGGTGTCACTGTGTGTAGAAGGAACAGAATGGGACCCTTCTTAGACCCGCAATTCACTACACTAATTTGGATCGTCCTGTGTGTCCTGAGATAATAGCTAGCCGATCCTCCTTGCTGATGTTCCTTAACTCCCAACTTCATCTCGACGTATCTCGCAAAACGCTATGATTCCTAGTACTGGAGCATAATAGAAGAACACTATGATGTGTTGTGTAAAGAAATAATACTAAAGCATGCATAGGGGTCTGAATACTGTCTTGCATGTAGAATCGGTCTGTGTGACGTTCTTACTATTACTGTTATGTTTGAAGCTCGTGTCGTTCTTCTGTAGAGTAGTTTCATGTTGCGATTCTCTCATTTTTATGTCCAGATTGTTTGAATTTATTGTTTACAATCTTGCATGCAGGATAAGAGCGTAACATATCCTTCCATTGAAGTTGACTTGAATTATGGAAACGCGCATCCAATTTCTAGAGCAGTGTTAGAAGAGTAACACTTAGAATAGACACGAAAATAAAGTGCTGTCCGTGTCCAAAGATTATAGATATCTAATCGCTTCAACAAGAACCTATGATATAAACAATATTTTTCGAACAAGAGACGAGAATTGTGAAAAACGTACAATGATCTGCATCACATGTGGTAAAAAGACTCTCACCTGCTAGAACCATCAAAGAAATATACTAAATAATACGATCTGTAGTATAGCTAGTATGGCATATGTTTTCTACGCGCATATCATCATAATATTAGGTAGTTGTAAATCTAGATACTAGAGCGAACTTATTTGAGGAATGTTAATGGTAATAATAAAATTTAATTGGTTTCAAAAAACTATTTGCTTCGGCGTTTCAAATGTATATATGTGCAATGCAGCACAGAAAATACTAACTCAACAGATGAGACTAGAATGATAGAAAGAATGTATTGGATCTTGCGCGCTGTCTATCCGCTGAAGTGTCGGTCAGCTGAGTATTGCCGAGTTTGAGCCGGATCAACAGCATATCATAAATATAGTGCTCTGAAATAATATAATCTAACAATTATTATACTGTTTAATATTTAGTATTTTTTTTAACTTGTGTGTGTTTAAATGGTGTAATAAGTCTAGTTGTTCTACTAAAGTGAGCGCTGGCAATAACGCTAAGTTTGTGTATATGGGAAGATTTTAATTCTAACTTTTATTGTTATTCCTACATAAAGTTAATATACAGTGTGTATGTAGACTGTATGTTCTCAATGTCGCGTGTGTTGGACTTACGATGTCTGTGAAAGAACCCCGTCCAGATGTAATAAAACAATCAACACATCTCATACTCTCTAGTTGTAATGCCACTAGAGTTGCACTAAAATGTAGACAGATTGAATCATTTGTGGATTCTCAAACTATTTTAGAATAATAAAGTATAAATAGTATTTAGTAAATATCGAGAGTAGATTGTCAATTAAATCATTTAATTATAATTTATTTTTTATGTAAGACTTGTAACAATAAGAGATATTATATACAATACCACGTGAAACACAAAAATTAGAAGAACATTTAAGAATATTAACAAATTTCAACCCATTTGTTGAAACCATTACAACACTAGTTAATGTCCCCCCCACCAAATATCTCCCTCTCAATATACCCTAAAAAAAATAAATAAAAAATAAACACCTCAACTTATCAACTTTGCACACACACAATACAAAAACTTTTTTCAAAATGAAATTCAATTTTTTTCTTAATCCCTTCGCGCCCCCCCCCTCTGAGATCGGGTATCCCCCCCCCTCCCCCATTCCTCCCCTTTACTCTCCGCCCACTTCTTAAACAACGTTAAGTCAAACACGACCTAAGACAAAAAAAAATTTTAAATACAATTTTTTTTAATAATTTATTTTTTGGCCTTAAGGATTCGGATATTCAAATAATCAATTTGAAATTAAAATTCACTCTAAGATCAACACATTAAAGATTTAGATTTTGTGTGTTATAACACATTATATCACCTATTAAACTTTTTAAGTTAAAAAAATTATTACTTTATTTAAATGTAAGTTATATGGTTATATTGTTAGAATTATATTATTTATCACCCCAAAATAGTTGGTCTTCCGGTCCTACGTGCTCTTCGGCAAAATCGCCGTATTGCTGGTTTAGGAAGGGTATCCAAAATAAACACTCTTTTTTCTTCTTCATTTAATTAGATTTTTTTTATCCAATAAACCCGAGCATCCAAAACCCTAGTCGTTCTAACACATCCCATATTATGTTTGTATAGCAAGCAATCAATCAACAAAATTTGTCTTTTCAATATTACTCTTGTCCTACCACTGGAGATCATTGTCGTTTTTCGAAAATAGTTGGTTGCAAAATTGTCGCTCCTACCTAAAGACAAAGCAAGCCATGACATAAAAAAACGTCACACAAAGGAGGAAGCCGCAAGCAAAGCAATAAACAACCATGACGACAATACAAATTAGCTTCGGCTCAAAACAAACTCAAGTAGATGATGGAAGAAAAGAAGAAGAGCAACTTTCAACTTAAGTTCCAGTATTGTCCAGTCTAGGAAACTCCTCTGTTCAAAACTAGGTGTGAGTGTGGTAAGGCCCATGTCTAGTTAAGGCTTATGGTCCATTAGGTTAAGGGTTAGGGGTGCTTGTTCACAAAGTTGTGTTTTGATTATAAAAAATAAGCAATCATTCTTATGTAATCACAAAAAACACAATCAATAGTATTACTTTATTGATGTTAACATGGTATCGGAGCGGGTCTGCATTTTAGAACTAGGTGGTTACATTAAGCCACCTCCCCTAAGACACCCGTCAAACCCTAGCCGCCACCCTTTATCCATTATAAGAAAAAAAAGTTCACTTTGGAACCCAAAAACCCTAGTTTGGATTATTGCTTTTGGTTTTGTTGCATGTTTATGCTTGTTGCTGTGTGAACATTAGTCTCCGCTTGTTTTCAGATGTTTTTATCAACAATTTAGTATTGCTTTAATGTTTTTAGTTTTTTAATCGAATGTGAGCTTTCATGATTTCGTCGATTGGATTGCGGGGGAGTATTAGACGATATATTAGTAAGCCCAAACCCGGTTTGTAGGCTTGGGGTTCATTAGGGTTTTATGTTATTTGTATCATAAATAGTCGAGTCGATCAAACAAAAAATAATGTCTATGAGGTTTTCATTGTTTAACAATATTAAAGCACTTTTCTTACAAACATTTGGTATAAATTAAAGACCTTGAATTTATAAAGTATTACGAGTACATTGAGTTCCCATTCATTTTATTTAATTCTATGCGAAAGGAGTTTCATCACAAACAAAAAGTGAAATAAAACCGTAAAAGGAATTAAATGCCATCCAAAAACAAAATTTTTATGTATAAAGATGAACTATTCTTGTACAAGAAGTAGTAGTATATCGTAACTTGTTCGATATAAAGAGCAAAGAATGTTCAATTCAAAAATTTCATCATTCGTTACACTTCTAGTTCTTGCAACCAGTAAGTTACACATTTATTTTATCTCTGTAAATTCTTAAAAATTCAGCATGTATAATGTAGGAAGATTTTGTAACAGGTGTGACTTGATCGGGGTCTCACTAGCGGCAGATGATTACCCATGTAGTTTCTTCACAGACTGTTGGAAAGGAGGTTATTTGTCTGCGTTATTTCGGTTTCCTTTGTGCTTGGATAATCGTTGGTGTTTGATATTGAGGAACGGGTGATATTATACCGCTTATTATTAACGCTCTTCTCCTGAAAACACATGATCATCGGGAGTTGCTATTTCGGATACATAAATAAAACTAACAGAAAAATAAGATACCATGCTTGTTGTCACTCCACAAGTAGTTCCTGTAATCATGCATTTTTGTTAAATTAATCGTAAAGGGGTTGAATATGGCCATATGGGTCAAAATGAGAAATTATATTCTACTATTCTAGGGTCGAAGCAAAACTGCTTTTCTTCTTATTCCTTTTATTTTTATGATACTGTATAAATAAATAAAAAATTACGACTATGTATGTCAGATAATAAACTAGATTTTCAGATAAATTGGATACTTGGGTTGAGGAAAGGTTGTGAGTATTAGAATTCAATTTGGGCACTTGATTCATTTTTAGCCAAGGTTTTACAATTTTGCAGAAGAGAATAGATCGATTAGGATGCCTTAAACTGTACTAACAAATTAATTTCATTCAAATTAAAATACAAAGTAGAATACCATAATAAAAAATTACAATACGATATTAAAAAAAACATACGAAATTTAAAAACATACGAAACATAAAATTACAATACGATATTAAAAAAAACATCCCAAACATAAAAACATACGAAACATAAGAACATACGAAACATAAAAACATACGAAACATAAAAAGAAACGAAACATAAAATTTAAAAACAATACGATATTAAAAAAAATTGTTTTTAGGTCCAAACTTTTTAGTGTGCATACAGATCCGAATTGGGACTGTTTTGAAGTTTGATTTTCTTAGGAGTACTTGTGCATGTAAATGGCTCTTGTAAATCATGAGGTAGTTAATATACTCATAAATGAACATAGGTGATTTTTGGTATGAGTTATGGAGGTCAGTAAGTAAAGGTTTTGAGTACTTTAAGTAATGTTAAAATTCTGCAGTTTTTAACAAATTTTGACTAACTAGTGAAACTTGTTAATGAAGTGGTTAAAGTTGGGTATGGTGTTGGGGTGACCCATGGGGTTAATAGAACACCTTAGACATTCATCATATAATTGTTACATGTGCATTAAGCTTTTGGCTTAGTAGCGTGTAACACGAGTTATTTTGTTGTTTAGATTTGTGCTAGTTGTTTGTGAAGCTTTTTGTTGGAATCTTTTGGAAAGCTAAGCAAAGGTGAGTTTCATAGCCCCTTTTTCTCATGTTATTTTGGGGTGAGAATGATGCTTGT
>BQNB010045892.1:0-38314 GCA_026074375.1 Tanacetum coccineum | reverse complement strand
AGTATTTTACGGTTGAGTTTTACGAGCTTTTAAGTGATCCCGACACAAAAAGAAAGACCCGAGACCCCATGGGATGCTCTAGCCGGTCATGTAAGCTTAAGGGGACAAGGAGGGTTAATTTTAGCTAATATGTCTCAAGGTTGTACACTTATATGCTTTCACTAAAACCTTTCCAATCATTCCATTTCATTTCAAAAAAAAAACACATAAGTGTATGTGTGTGTGTTCGTTTGCCACCAACCACCACAAACCACCATAGATTTTCTAACTTTGATCAAGAACGTGATATTCCGGGTTGATACGAGTATTTGGGTATTCATTTAAACAACGTTTGGGTTGTCTGGTTCGTTTTGACATCTACATTTTTGAAGGTTTTTTGTAAGTTTCCAAATTTAAATTTCGTTTGTCCTTTTGGGTTTATATTGATGCATATATGTTAGTTGTACAAGTTGATTGTCATAAAAATCGATTTTTAGAAATGAAATGGATAAAAAGGGTGCGTTTGGATGCGTCGAACAAAGAAAGAAAGAAGAGGGTTTTGTAATTTTGATATTGTGGTCGTGATGGTTGAGAAACATATATTGCTAGATAGCTTATTTTGAATAATATCTTGTATAGCTTATTTTGTGGGCTTTTCATGGCTTATTTTATGCTTATGTGCTCACGTCATCTTTTAAAATCACAAGGGAAGTGATTTTGATTATTTTCGTGGTATGGCGTATGTTCATGGACTATTTTATTAGCTTATGGTAGTAATCAAATACTATACGTAGCGTGCTAGCTTATTTTTAAGCTTACGGACTTGATTTTTGCAGCTCTTGGGCTCACGACCTATTAGGCACAAATAAGCCATGGCTTATTTGATGGCTTATTGTAGTCCGGGATATTTTCTACTTATTAGTATGAGCTTATGTATATAAATGGACCTTAGTTTTGGGCTTGGATCGTATTTAGGACGTATAAATACCTTATTGGACCCTTGTTGGGCCTTAAAGCCTAATAAGCGATATTTAATCGTTTTAAGAGTTTTTGATGAACTTTTGAAAGTGAAATGTATTTACGAAGTGATATTGAACGTTATTTTGGGAAAAACGTTTTAGTAAACGTTAGAGATTTAGATTTTGGAATTTTGTCGAAAAGTGTCGAAATGGTAAAAAGTGTTGAAATTAAGGTTTAAAACTTTGGAAAACGTTATATAAACGTACGGGTCATGTCGAACTTTTGTAAAAAGTTTATACTTAGAAAATTTTACTTAAGAACATAATTTTTGGTTTTAAATAATAAAATATTATTTTATTATTTTAATAAATTCACTAAAAAACAAAAAATATAATTTTTCTCGAAACTTCTCTACTATGCTTTTTATGGGTAAATGTTTCATTTTCAATCATATTATGATTATTTTATGGTAACTACGAGTACCGAATGGACTTATCGGTATATATTTATAATTATTTATTATAATTATTTACTTATATTACTTAGCTATTTTCTTTAAATAGTATAAGTATGTATCATTGAGATATCGAAATGATAATGTATTTTGGGATGAGACGTCAACCATCACACCACTAAATTGTTAAGGGTAATTGTACAACGCATCTAGCCTCTATGCATCAAACGTGAAGACTGTCTTGTAAATAAATGATTTAATGGGACATTAACTGGACTAGGTCGTGTGCGGACGTTGTTGCACTTGCTTGTGTGATTGAGATTTGGTTACTTAAGACTTGCTTGAGGTGGGTTCTCGTAGCCCCATTTTTTTTACTGTTTTTCTGTTGGGGGAAAATGATACTCAAATGTGTTTTGAACTGATTTTTGAACTGTGCAAAATGTGGTTTGTTTTTGGGACAAGATAAGTGCTTATAACTGCTATTTGAATATTATGTGTTGCATGATTGTTTGGATCGGAGGGGTACGCCTATCCCGGTATTTGTGTGGTTGTTGGATCGGCTGGGTACCTAGTATGTGTGAGGTCCTGCCCTAATCTAGTGCTCCAGCTGGTAGGCCCTTTAGGTGCGTAAATGACATATTTTTCTACCTGACTAGCGGGGATGCTAGGGCAGGGTGATCGACTAGCGGGATTGCTAGGTCGTGTTACATGATTAGCGAGGATTCTAAGTCATGGGTTGTTTGCATATATTCACTATCATATTGCACCATTGTCCTCTGTTTTGAGATATTGGCACAGTTTTGGGTTTAAGGTCAAACCTATGAGCTCACCAACATTATTGTTGACGTTTTCGAGTATCATTTTCAGGTGAAGTGAAAGATGAATAAGTTGGTGATATGTGATAGCTGGCTTAGAAGTATCCCGTGTGGATTTTTCATGTGAAGCTTTGCTTGTTTATTTTGTTTGGTTCTTAGCTTTGGTTTAAGTTGAATTTAGTCCCCTGTGTGGGTTATTGAAATTGTAAGAGATGATGGATTTAATGGTGATTTAGGACATCACTCGAGGTTGTTCGAGGTTGATGGGCTTCGTAACACTTAAAATTTATGCATTGTAGTTTTCTCTATATTGGTAATCAGAGCCAAGGTTATAAAGAACTAGGTGGGTTGGCCTAGATTATAACCTAAGATCCATCATTTAGTTGCGTATAGGATCTATGTGCGCGGTGTTCCGCTTTTAATTGCTTTTGGGTGTTCGCGGTTTGGTGCTTTAGTTATGTCAGTCATTGAGATGTGTGAGCTCAATACTAAGTACGGCTGGAAAAGGATGCGGATAAAAATACGATGGCCAACATAGTTATAAAAGTATCACAACTTACTCGTACTTGTTAATACCGTTCACACAATTTTTTGCACTTCTGCTTATCAGATTGATAAGATATTTTGGAATGAGACGTCAACCATCACACCACTAAATTGTTATGGGTAATTGTACAACGCATCTAGCCTCTATGCATCAAACGTTGACTGTTTTGGAAATAAATGATTTAATGGGACATTAACTGGACTAGGTCGTGTGCGGACGTCGTTGCATTTGCTTGTGTGATTAAGATTTGGTTGCTTTAATGTAAACAACACCCAAATATTGTGTTGCAGGGTAATATGTCCAGGGGCGTTACTTCATAATACAACAGCACAAGATACATGAGAAACTGACCCTCTAATGTGTTCATTTGAAATGTAATCTCGTTGATTTCTTTGAAATTGATATAACATTTGTCCCATAATTGCATCACAATGAAAAGCTTGAAAACAACCCAAAGAGGATTTGAATCTGTATGTAGTAGAAATACTAAAATTAAATCCTGTCAAATTTTGACTCAGTGCTCATCAAGTAGGCCAGGCATCTAATTTCACCTGATGAAAAAACATGCTTATAAAAGTGTCAACATTAAATTTTTTTTTTGTTTTTTTTTCTTTCCATTATATTTTTTTTTTTCTTTTTATTTCTATTTTTTTTCTTTCGTGGAGGTTCAAAGGTTTTTGTAATACAATTTTTGAACCAAAGTTCTGTAAAGTATGTATAACATTTCAAAAACCTTGGTATGTTTCCCAAAATGTATGTCTGAATGTCATAATTCAAAGAGTTGTAAAATATGCATGACCATTTCAACCCCCAAATAGTCATAAAAACGTACGTATGAACGTTGAACCGCAATTGTTCAAAGCAGGTATGATATTTATATATATCACCAAAATGTTTCAAGTATGTATTGCCACTTTATTCAAGGCACAGTAAATATCCATGTGAGTATAAAACAATGATTACAATTACTCTAAGTTCATGAAACTGCGACGTAGACTTGTATGTATGCCACTTTATTCAAGGCACAGTAAGAGTTCATGTGTATGTGTCGTTGGCCCTGTAGGCCCAACCAATCGTGTTCCGACATGTTATAACGTTCGTTTGACCAGTGATAGCTAACCACCCGGACGACGTTCGTTTGCCCAGTGATAGTTAATCACCCGAACGACGTACGTTTGACCAGTGATAGTTAATCACCCGAACGGGGCTGTCACACCCGAATAGATCTATTTCATAACATTCGCGCTCACCCTCTAAGTGATTTACAGTTCATGCAACTTAAGCTAATCCGTAATCATTTCCAAAGTAAAGTATGTATTCGCGACCAAAAGTGAATTCAATTAATGTATCCCATAGCGAGCTATGCAAATAAGTATGTAAACCAATTTGTAATCAACCATGTAAATGCATTTGTAAACAAGCATGTTCTCACCCCAAAAATGTATGTAAAACATGTAAAACGTGGGGCTATAAACTCACATTGATGATGAAGAACGATTGGCGGGAATGTACACATTGAGTACAAGACGAAACGGAAACTGGAACGGCTCGACCAAGAAGTTGCAGCTTAACTTAACTGCTAAGTCCCACTAGCCTAGGATAATGAATTTGGGTTTCCCGATGGATAGTCACCTCAACGCGACACGTTGATAAAAGATTTAGATTTCAAGTTGTAGTAGTTTGGTGGTTGGTTAAATAAAATAAATCGAAAGTAAAGGCAAAGTGTGTAATATATGCCGTATATATCACTTATGAAAAATAACAATTATATAACTCATACCGTGAATTATATGACAAAGACAAACAATCCAAGGATTAATATGAAATGTTAATACTTTGCAAGTTTTTATATAAGAAGTGTGAGTAAATAATTAAACCAAACAGTTTGACATGTTTTCGGAAATCACAGCTTAATTAAATAAAAGTTCTTGTATAAAAGTAAACACATGTTTTAAAGTCTTTACTTTGTCCATTAATCGGGAATTATAAAATAATATTTTATAATTTAGTATTCGTTTCCTCGACGGGTCTTGGTTAAACTAGTTGTCCCATTTACAAAAGTGTAGTTCTCGTTCGTTTATCTGGTTATTGTTATTTACATATTAACGATCTTAAAGACTATATAAACTTTTCATTTATCGGTTTTTCTAAGATATAAGAAATTGTAACCAAAATGTATTAAGTTAGTATATATAAATGAAGTCATGACCTTTTCGTTTTAAAACCACTTTTTTCTGTTTTTATGTAAATTCTAATCCATGTTGCAATTTTACTCGCGTTCCAATGTTTCAAACACCAAGCGTGTTTTAGGTATAATATATAGTATATAGTATATATATTATAATATATATATATATATATATATATATAACAAAGATCAAATAAAAAGACAAATATTCGTGAGAAGGATAAAAAAATATTTTTTTTTAAAAAAGTTTTCAAAAAATTCTAAAAAAATTCGACAAGATCGTGTATGTTGGTGCATGAAAAAGTTGTGAAGGAAATTTTTTAAAAGTGGATGGTTTTGCCGAAAAAAATTTATGAATAAAAACGTTTGTGCATTAAATCGGTTTTTCGTGCATCAAAAATTCGTTTTTGGACCCAACTTCTTTTGACTTTTTGCATCAAAATTTTATTGCGCATAAACTTTAATAGTGAAATTTTGTACATCAAAAATTTATTTTTTTTTGCATTAAAAAAACATATAAAAACTCAAAATTAGAAAAACTTCTTTTTCAAAAGTTTTATGCACCAACATACCTGATTTAATGGAATTTTTTTGGCAATTTTTTGAGAATTTTCTTTAAAATAAATTTCTTTTTATCCTTCTCACGAATATTTGTCTTTTTATTTTAACTCCTCTTATATATATATATATATATATATATATATATATATATATATATATATATATATATATTTTTGTGTGTGTGTGTGTGTGTGTGTGTGTGTGTGTGTGTTATTATATCTAAACTAAACAAAATAATAAATATCATATTTATTTAACCATTTTAAACCACCAATATATATCCGGTTTTATATTTATAAGATTTTACGATATATATTTATTTGTCGATTTATATTACCCCAAACGCACCCCTTGCTGTCAAAACCAAACGCACCCTATGTTTCGGTTACACAGCCAACCAAACACCCTTTTGTTGTCTTCTCTTAACCCAAACGCACCCTTTTCGGTTTCCTGCCCACCCAAACACCCCTTTTGGGGTTTCCTGTTAACCCAAACACACCTTAATCGGTGTTAGCCATATAACCAAACACTCCTAATCTGTTATAACCAAAACCAAACGTACCCTTGCTGCGTTTTATCAAACCAAACGCATCTTGTTGCGCGTTTATGAATAAATCAAACTCACCCTTGCTGTTGCCCAACAAACCAACGCACCCTAGTCGGTCATAAACACGAACCAAACGCACTTGTGGTGCGGTTATAAAAACCAAACGCATCCTAGATGCTGAACCACCGAAACAAACACCCTTTTGTGGTGTTTATGAACCAAAACGCACCCTCATGGGTGGTTGGCAGCCAAAACAAACGCACCCTAATCTATGGTAAATGACCAAGCCGAACGCACCCTTCGTGGTGCCGAATCGAAAAGCAAACGCACCCTTGTGCTTAGAAAGAAAACTGGATGCACCCTTGGTGCAACCACAACCGAACGCACCCTCTTGTGGTGGGTTGACCACCGAAACAAACACCCTTCGTGGTGTTTTCTATTAAACCACAACGCACCCTACTGTTGGTGGTAAGGTGGTGGTGTCATGGTTGCGTCGGTGGTGATGACGAGGTGATGAGGTGGCGCGTGGCGACGAGTGGGGTAGTGGGTCGGGTAGATCGGAGGCAGATCTATGTTTTTATAAATTTTGGGTGGCGGCCGACGGCAGCGGCGGTGGCCGGAAGTTGGCCGGAAAAGATGGCGGCGGCGGTGGGAGCTCGCCGAAAAAGAGAGAGAAAAGGAGGTGTACATATGTGTGTGTTATATGTAAAAAAAATGAATAAAATTTTATATATATAATAAAAGTTTTCAAAAAAAATTGACAAGTGTTTAATAGTATAGGGTTTATTATGTAAATATTTCCACAAGGACCAAACGTGTGATTTTTGTTAGTTTATGGTTCGGGGCTCGTTTGGACTACTTAACGGACGATTCAAAACACGAAACTGGCGCTATTGCGTTCGGAATAATTTTTCCTATAAAAATGAGTATTCATTTGATAGTATTTCATAAATATTTTTATAACATTTATAAAAATATTTGTTATTTATTTGGGAACCCGGTTATGCCTTGTCCGAAAAAAATAAATTTTAACTCGAATATTCGCATTATCAACAAACGCTTTTGAATAAAATGTTAAATGATTTTATTTAGTATTTTTATTAAATAATCAGTGATAATCTTAATCCTATATAAGTGAATTATTTTGTGTCGTACGCGGTTGGGCGAGGTTTTCTAAACTTTGCGTGGGTATTTCAGTCACGTTCTGTTTGTTTCGGTCTCGGGCTAAAACTACATAAAGTTGTCAGACGTTCACTTGTTTGCTCATCATTCAATTGGTTTTAGAGTCCCGAGTTGTGAAAACGTCGATTTAGTGGTCGTTTTTGCCAAGTCAACTTAGGAACTTACTATATCTTTTTCTTTTTCATGTAAATAAGTTAACTTCAATCGCTCACTTTGCACATGAGAAATGTGTAAATCGCTATAAATATGCATTTATTATTCTAAATTATGTTCGATACTAATTACCGGTTAAGCGGTTAAGCGTTTTTTATGTGACTATTACAGTCAAATAGTATAAAAGGTAAGTCATACCCAAAAAGTAAGGGTAAAATAGTTATTTAAAATTCCCGAAAACATTACGGATGTTACACTTAGACTTGCTTTATGGAGTTCTCGTAGCCCATTTTTTTACTGTTTTTCTCCTTTGAGGGATAATGTACTCAATATGTGTTGTGAACTGTTTTGAAATTAAAACTGTGCACGGTAACGTTGGTTTGTTTGGGTACACCAATTATGTTGGTGCTTATGATCGCTATGTGAATATATGTGATGTGATTTTATGTGTTTGGCATGCAAGGGTTGTGATTTTACTTGCATGTACTGTGTTTGGCATGCAAGGGTTGTGATTTTTTACATTACATGTACTTGTGTTTGGCATAACACCCCCCCGCCCCCCCCCGGATGTGGTCCTGCCCTAATATAGTGCTCCAGCTGGTGACCACGCTTAGGTGGCGTATGTGACCATATTTTCTACTGACTAGCGGGATGCTAGGGCCGGGTTATCGACTAGTGGGTATGCTAGGTCGGGTTTTTACATGATTTGCCCGTCGGATGCTAAGTCATGGCGTGCATTCTCCCATATTATTCACTCATCATATTGCCATCTATTGTCCACTTTTTTCACGATATTGGTATACATCACTTCTAGGGCCTCTTCATGGTCACAAACCCCTACAATGCTCACCAACTTTATTGTTGACGTTTTCGAGTATTATTTTCAGGTGAAGTAAAAGATGAATAGGTTGGTGATATGTGATAACAAGCTTAAGAGTATCCCGTGTGCGCCGAGTCTTTCATTTGAAGGCCCACCCTCTTGCTTGTCTTTTTTCCGCAGTCTTTAGAATGAATTATTAAGCTTTTTGTGATCTTCCAACGTGGCCCCAGGATGATCCTGTCGAAGATTCTTTCACGAATCTTGCTCTTATAAGTAGTTGGTGTGATTGACGCTTAAATACTTCGGAACCTACGGGAAGTCTCGTATTCCGATCCCGGGTGCTGAATTGGTTCAGTATTGCTGATTTACTCTAGTAAAGAATCAATTGCCGAACTTCGAACGGTCGTAAGGTACACTCCTCTGAGAAAAATCGACAAATCCACTACGTTTGACGGACAATACATTCCTGCAGAAGGTTTGTTCGAACTGAATAACACTCGGATTCGAGTCTAACTTCGCTAACTAGGCGGAGCTTGAATTTGTTCGTGAAGGATCGCACTTTAGTAGTTTTTCTACTGATTTGAGATGGGGCATTTTCCGCAGCTGATGCCGCCTTGCTGACATATTAGAGATACAGCGATCTCTAAATGTCTATTATGATTGATCACTATGTTGCAATCCGAGCTTTCGCCCATTGTCGAAGTGTGACAAATTAGTAATTCAAAGACAGTTATAAAGAACTAGGTGGATTGGCCTAGACTATAACCTAAGATTTCCGTCATTTAGTTGCTTATAGGATCTATGTGCGTGGTGTTCCGCTTTTGCTTGCTTTTGCGTGTTCGTGGTTTGGTGCTATAGTTATGTCAGTCATTGGATGTAGTGAGTCAATTCTGAGTTCGACAGGGGAAAGGATGTGGAATAAAATACGGTGATCCAAAGTAGTTATAAAAGTATCAGACAAACTTTACTCGTACTTGGTTAATATTGTTTTACACAATTGATGTTGACAACATTAGGGTGGTATTATGTGGTATAAATTATATTTATTGTATGATATTTATATTTATGTTGTCTTTTGCCTAACTACATAACGTGACCATGTTCTCCCTCCTGTAGATAATGCCGCCAAGGATGAGGACCCGAAGTGCTGGCCAGCTTGTTGTCAAATCACGAGGAGGGGGAACGGGTGGACGGGTTGGTAAAGGTAGTGGAAGGGGTAGAGGACCTAGGGAAGGTAATGATGAGCGTGTTGACGAATTGAATGGTCAAGGAAATGACCAGGGTTTAATGGGAAAATAGAGGGAATCAATGGGAATGTAGAGGGAGTCAATAAGGGTGTAGGAGGAGCACCCTCCTTCTCGATGATCATTGCCCAGCAATTGCAGAACCTCTTACCCGCCATGCTAGCTCAGGTTGGTAACCAAGGAAATGTTGGAAATCAAAATGTTAATGTGGTTAATGAGAACGTCCAGGAGAATGTTGGGAATGTGATAGTAAATGGAAACCGGGTAGGTTGTTCATATAAGGAGTTCTTAGCTTGTAATCCTAAGCAATATGATGGCAAAGGAGGTGCTGTAGTTCTTACTCAATGGATTGAGAAAATAGAGTCTGTGCAAGATATGAGTGGTTGTAGTATTGACCAAAAAGTGAAATACAATGCTGGTTTATTTATGGGTAAGGCTTTAATAGGGTGGGACTCTCAGATCCTTACGCTAAGCCAGGAAGTTGCTGTTAGTATGTCATGGAATGACTTTAAGATTATGATGATAGAAGAGTTTTGTCCTAGTCATGAAATGCAAAAGTTGGAAACTGAGTTGTGGAATCACGCCATGGTCGGGGCTAGCCATGCTGCGTATACTGATAGGTTTCATGAGTTGGCTAGGTTATTTCCACATTTGGTAACTCCAGAGAGTAGGATGATTGAGAGGTATGTGTATGTCCTTGCTCCACGGATCCATGGGATGGTGGCAGCAACGGAGCCAAAGACTATACAGAAGGCTATGCAGATTTCTAGTGCACTGACCGATGAAGCTGTTAGAAATGGATCAATTAAAAAGGTTGAGAAAAGAGAAAATATGGGGAACCTAGCGAGGATAAGAATGGTAGGGATGATAATAAGAGAACTAGGACTGGAAATGCTTTTGCTACTACCATAAACCCTGTAGGAAGAGAGAATACGGGTACTTGGCCCAAGTGTACCACCTGCAACTCCTACGATGCACCCGGAGGGCCTTATCGCACTTGCTTCAACTGTAACCGCCCGGGTTATTTGGCAAAGGATTGTAGAGGTGTGCCGAGGAATGTGAATCATGTCAATGCTAGAAACCTAACTGTTAGGGCATGTTATGAGTGTGGTAGTACCGACCATATCAGGTCAGCTTGTCCTAGATTGCATAGGGCACAAGGACCGAAAGAAAATCGTCTAAACCAAGTTGCTACTAATAACGAGGGCCAGGGTCGTGAAAACCAAGGGAACCAAGCTAGGGGTAAGGTATTCATGTTGGGAGCAGAGGAAGCTCACCAAGATTCGAACATTGTGACAGGTATGTTTACTTTAAATAATCATTTTGTCACTACCTTATTTGACTCTGGTGCCGACTATAGTTTTGTTTCCACTACTTTTATACCTCTGTTAGGCATAGAGCCCAACGAATTAGGTTTCAAATATGAGATTGAGATAGCTAGCGGGCAGCTAGTAGAGATTGATAAGGTTATTAAGGGTTGTAAACTAGAAATCGAGGGTCATGTCTTTGACATCGATTTTATACCTTTTGGGCATGGGAGTTTTGATGTGATTATAGGTATGGATTGGTTGTCTAATCATAAGGCTGAAATAATTTGTCATGAGAAAGTAGTAAGGATACCATTACCGGATGGCAAGGTGCTTAGAGTGTTAGGAGAGAGACCGAAAGAGAAAGCAAGACTTTTAATGAGTGATAAGGCTAGTGATAAGAAACAAGAAGAGATTGTTGTGGCTAGAGATTTTCTTGAGGTGTTTCCGGATGATTTATCAGGATTACCAACTCTCCGAGAAATTGAGTTCCAGATTGAGTTAATCCCTGGAGCTGTACCGATTGTAAAGTCTCCCTATTGTTTGGCACCTTCTGAATTGGAGGAGTTGTCGGGACAACTCAAGGACCTCCAAGACAAAGGTTTCATTCGGCCAAGTTCGTCGCCTTTGGGAGCGCCGGTATTGTTGTTAAGAAAAAGGATGGTTCTTTTAGAATGTGTATTGACTATAGAGAATTGAACAAGTTGATAGTTAAGAATTGTTATCCGCTTCCTAGGATTGATGATCTATTTAACCAACTGGAAGGGTTACAATTTTTCTCAAAGATAGATCTTAGGTCTGGATACCATCAGCTGAGAGTGCATGAGAATGATATTTCAAAGACTGGGTTTAAAACTCGTTATGGACATTTCGAGTTCACAGTAATGCCCTTTGGTCTAACTAACGCACCAGCAGTATTCATGGATTTAATGAATAGAGTTTGTAGGCGTTATCTTTATAAGTTTATAATAGTGTTTTAATAGAATTCTTTATATATCTAAGAAATCGGGAAGAGCATGTAAAAACACTTTAAGGTTAGTCTTGGAACTGCTCAAGAAGGAGAAATTGTATGCTAAGTTTTCTAAGTGTGAATTCTAGCTAAGAGAAGTGCAATTTCTTGGGCATGTGATAATTGGTAATGGGATTCATGTAGACCCTAGTAAGATTGAAGCTGTTATGAATTAGAAAGCCCCTAGAACTCTGGCTGAGGTTCGTTTGTTCTTAGGATTGGCTGGATATTACCGTAGGTTCATTGAGAACTTCTCTAAGATAGCTAAGTCTCTTACTATCCTGACTCAGAAGTGTAAGACTTTTGATTGGGGTCAGGAACATGAATTGGCATTTCAGACCTTGAAGGATAAGTTGTGTAATGTGCATGTTCTAGCTCTCCCTGATGGATCAGAAGACTTTGTGGTATATTGTGATGTGTCCGAGGTAGGACTAGGCTGTGTATTAATGCAAAGAGGTAAGGTGATAGCCTACGCGTCTAGGCAGTTGAAAATTTATGAAAAGAATTATACGACCCATGATTTGGAGTTAGGTGCGGTCGTTTTTGCACTTAAGATTTGGAGACATTATTTGTATGGTATAAAGAGTGTCATATATACGGATCATAAGAGTCTCTAGCATATCTTTAGTCAGAAAGAGTTGAATATGCGACAACGTCGCTGGATAGAGTTGTTTAGTTATTATGACTGTGAAATTTGCTACCATCCTGGTAAGGCGAATGTGGTGGCTGATGCCCTAAGTAGGAAGGAAAAAGTAAAGCCTAAGAGAGTTAGAGCTATGAATATGACCCTTCAGTCGAGTATCAAGGATAGGATACTGGCGGCTCAGAAGGAGGCTGTGGATGAGTCTGCGAGGTTGCAGAAAGCTTTAGATGAGATGATAGAATAGAGAAGTAATAGGAGTTTGTACTACCTAGATCGAATATGGGTACCTTTAAAGGGTAATGTAAGAACCTTGATAATGGATAAGGCCCATAAGTCGAAGTACTCTATACACCCAGGAGCTGATAAGATGTATTACGATTTGAGAGATAGGTATTGGTGGCTTGGAATGAAAAAGGACATAGCTGAGTATGTTAGTAAGTGTTTAACTTGTCCACCCAAACCGATCTCTCATACAACACTACTCTATAAATACACCAAAACACCCAATGAGCAGAAAAAAAGCATTTATATAAAACGAAATCTCCACCTGGACTAACTTATCAATTCCATCCCCCCTTCCAACTCAGCTACAGAACTCTGAACTAGATATCACAATAAACCATTAACCTTAATCGCACACAAAGCCCACTTGCATATGTCAACACGCAACCTGCTCTTCCCTGAAATGTGAACATGACGGAATAAGCAATATGCTATCTATTGTGACAAATTAAAGCCTAGACAAGTAGTGGTCATAGCCACAAATTCTCTGGGTCTATTCCAAGACCGAACTGACTAAGACATGCTCAAGTTTCTTTGCTACCAAAGTGGCGTGAGGATAATTAAAATTGGATAATTGTGCTAGATAGTATATGGGAAGGAAAAGAAGATAGTTATATTTTGTAGATGCTAGACATTGGTGTAACCGATCTTGATCATATTACGAATCGTGAAGTTGCATTTCACACCACACACACAGCACATTGTCTATTCCATGCACAAGATTGTGACACTTAAAACGAGTCGTTAGGGGATACGCATGCGAGGAGATACTAGCTGCTGATACACCACCCCATCCCCAAAAGCAGACACGACGGTCATAAACTCAGTGAAGCCGTCAGCTCCATCATTACAGCAACTTTGAAGATCATATGCTTAGAGGATAGATGCCGTACAAACAATAGCTATGGATTTTGTGACTAAGTTGCCTAGGACTAGTAGTGGGCATGACACAATCTGGGTCATTGTAGACCGACTGACTAAGTCTGCTCATTTTCTACCTATGCGTGAGGATTATAAAATGGATAGATTGGCTAGATTGTATTTGAAGGAGATAGTTTCTAGACATGGTGTACCGATCTTGATCATATCGGATCGTGACAGTCATTTCACATCAAGATTTTGGCAGTCAATGCAAGAGGCATTAAAACTCGTTTAGACATGAGTACTGCTTACCACCCTTAGACCGATGGTCAGAGTGAGCATACTATTTAGACTTTGGAAGACATGCTTAGAGCGTACATCCTGGACTTTAAAGGAAGTTGGGGTGTTCATCTTCTATTGGTTGAGTTTTCGTATAACAATAGTTATCATTCTAGTGTGAAATGTGCTCCGTTTGAGGCGTTGTATGGTAGAAAGTATCGTTCGCCAATTATGTGGGCTGAGGTTAGAGAAGGTCAGTTAATAGGACCTGAGTTAGTACAAGAGACTACTGAGAAGATCTCGCAGATTAAGGATAAACTTAAGGCTGCGTGTGATCGTCAGAAAAGTTATGCTGATAAGAGGAGGAAGCCTCTAGAGTTTAGTGTAGGTGACTATGTTTTGCTCAAAGTGTCACCTTAGAAAGGTGTGGTACGCTTTGGGAAGAAGGGAAACTAGCACCTAGATTTGTTGGACCTTTTGAGATTGTTGAGAAAGTAGGCCCTGTGGCCTACCGGTTAGATTTGCATGAGGAGTTGAATGATGTTCATGACACGTTTCACGTGTTGAACCTTAAGAAGTGTTTGGCTGATGCAACACTACAAGTACCCTTGGATGGGATTCAAGTTGATGATAAGTTGAATTTTGTGGAATAGTCTGTGGAAATTTTGGAAAAAGAGATTAAGAAACTAAAGCGTAGTAGGATTGCCATCGTCAAGGTTCAGTGGAATTCGAGACATGGTCCTGAATTCACGTGGGAACGTGAGGATCAGATGAAATCGAAGTACCCGCATTTATTTAGTGATGTTGGTAGCTGAATTTCTGGGTCGAAATTCTTTTAAAGGGGGTAGAATCTAACCTTTGCCCTTTTTGTGTTCTGAATATTTTATTTTTAGTCCTTTGACTATTTGACGTTTGTTAGTTTATTCAGATTATGTACCGTGTTGACGGTGGTAATTTTATGAGAGTTGTGGTGATTTATGGTTTATTGTGATTAATAATTCCTTTTTGGAAGTTATTATTATGTTATTTGTATTCCAGGTGGTTTGACCCATGAATTTTGAAAAATGCCAAAAAAGGAGTCCTGACACGTCCGTTAATGTCCAAATGAGTTTTGAAGGGTTTAAAGTGTAAATATGTCATGTAAATACTCTAGGTTAACGGAAAAGTATTTTTAAGGTGAATAAAAATGCTAATTAACTTTGGGGAGTATTTTACGGTTGAGTTTTACGAGCTTTTAAGTGATTCCGATACGAAAAGAGAGACCCAAGACCCTATAGGGTCCCATGGCCGGTTATGAGTCCAAGATGTTAGGAATAAATCTTCACAAGACTTAATACTGCCAAGGTATAACTAACAGTACTAATGGAGTTAGTACTGCCAGTACATACTTAGTACTGCCAGTGTTAGTTAATACTGCTAGGAGAAAGAGTTAATACTGCTGATGGTCAAAGCTGCTGACTTGGAGATAAGTATGAATGGGGATTATTATAGGATGCTAGTAACGGATCCTAAAAGGTAGGTAGTTAGTTTTGTAAAGGACTCCTTGTGTTCTAAAAAGGAGATCCTAGGTTTTAGCATAGATATACTTTTTGATACACTTAGACGAATACTTTTAGAAAGATATTGTGATAGCTTCAAGGTTGTAACCCCAGTACTTCAAGAGTACTCGTATTATTATTCTAATAATATTGAAGCAGTTTGTTATTACTTCATTGTTTGTTTGTTTATTACTGTTCCATTGATAAACATCTCTAGAGTATCAAAGTGTAGATTCCGCATACACTTTGGTATACATACAAAGTCTCAACCATTGTTATTTTGGATTCATCCAAGGTAACAAACACTTTACTACGTAAAGAATCGATCAAGGCGTGGGATCAACAAGTGGTATCAGAGCCTGTGCTTTGAGAAACTTTGATCTAGGGATAATGGAGTTGGAAAATTCTCAGAACAATGCGTTGGCAAAGCTTCCCATGCTCAAACTAGGAGAGTATGAGATGTGGGAAATCAGGATCAAGCAGTACTTTCAGATCCAAGATTATGCGTTATGGGAGGTAATAGAAAATGGAAATTCGTGGGTACCTATTCCTGTTACAGCACCAGAATCTGGTCCATCAACAGCATTGAAGATGATTGTGCCCTCTACTGCTGAAGAAACGATTTGCAAAAAGAATGATGTAAATGCTTGAAGTCTTCTGCTCATGGCACTGCCCAATGAGCATCAACTTACCTTTAACCAGTATGTTGATGCTCAATATGGCACTACTAAGCATGAGGGCAAGAAAGTTCTATCAGAGAACTGGAAGGAAGATCATCATTGATGGAAGCAGTACTGTTGGTTATGATAAATCAAAGGTAGAATGTTTCAACTGCCATAAAATGGGACATTTTGCCAGAGAATGCAGAGCACCAAGGAGTAAAGACAACAGAAATTAGAATCAATTACTCCTCCAGAAGATCTAAATTTTAAATTTTGGGAGCTATACTTCGGAATGTGATACACATGTGGTAGTCTAAATAAACAAACCCACTTATGATACTATGGGATGATGATTTGTAACAACAAAATTTTAAAATTGTTGAACAAAAGGTTAAGAGATCTGCTGGTGCTAACAATGATGATAAGAACTTGGCATTTCTAACCACATCAGGTGCAAGCAATACTAATAATATTAATACTGTTAATCCTGAAGTTAGTACTGGTAACACCAAAGTTAATATTACCAGTACTGAAACTAGTACTGCTAGTTTTAGTGATGCCACAGTATATGCCTTTTTATCCACTCAACCAACATAGGGTCTCAACTATCATAGAAGATCTTGAGCAACTTCGTGATGATGATTGGAAAGGAAAAATGGATCTAAAGTGGAAAAATGGCACTACTAGCACGAGGTGGCAAGAAAGTCATCCTAGAACTGGGAAGGGAAGACATCATTGATGAAGCAAAACTGCAAGGATATAATAAAACAAAGGTAGGAATGTTTACAACTGCCATAAAATGGGACATTTTGCCAGAGAATGCAGAGCACCAAGGAGTAAAGACAACATAAATTGGAATCAAGGTAGCTCATCAAAGGCAGTAAGGATTGAAGATGCTTCTAAAAAGGAAATGTGTGCTATAGATGGTGCTGGATTTGATTGGAGTGACATGGCAGAGGAAGAAATTCAGGCAAACATGGCTCTCATGGCATTCTTAGATTCTGAGGTAACAAATGATAAATCTTGTTTAAAAAATTATGAAGCTCTAAAGAAACAGTATGATGATTTACTTGTTAAATTAGATGATACTAGTTTTAAAGCTTCTACATACAAAAGAGGTTTATCAATTTTTTAGAAGTGAAAAAATGTTCTTAAATATAATGAATCCTGAAAGTCCTTTTTCTAAGGGAAATTGCTTGCTTAAAAAGGAAGTGTAGTCCACAAAGAATATCAAATATGGGAAAACTTAAGGACTGCACTGAAAAGGTTAAGGAAGAAAGAGGGTTTGAGTTTAAGATTGCAAATTTTGAAAAATCAGCAAAAGACTTAGATCATTTGTTACAAGTCATATAACTGCAAAAAGCAAAAAGTTTTGTTATAATGTTGTTCCCCTTCGACTCATCCCTTTTTTTTTTTATTGGGAATCTTTAATAGAGCAAACACCTTTAGACTTATCTATTCAGGTCTAGAAGAATACAAACAACCTGAGGTAAATGAGTTATGGTCCCTAGGGATTCAAGTGTAAAAGCCTACCACTGGTTTGTGATAAAGAGTCAATAATTTCTAAGGAGAATACTGATGACTATATAAAACAACAACAAAAGACTGATTCTAAGCTCTGTAAGTCTCCCTTAAGGTATACAAAATTCGGAAGAAAAGTATTTTCTCGTCCTGCTAGATCAAGTTAGGGAAGAAGAACTAAGAAAGCTAGAGAAGAATAATGATGCTAATCCAATCATTGAAGATTGGTGTCATATGATGAGGATGATTTGAGGCCTACCCTAAGGTTTGACAAGAAAACTGTTAATAACCTAACTGCTACTAAGAAGAGTTTGTATAAAACCTGAAAAACCATTAGAGGTCATTAGGTTATGCAAAAATGTATAGTCACAAAGACCTATTGAGGAAACCAAAGGAATTGGAATGGTCAAAAATCCAATCAGTTAGGATGTAACTTTGTTTTTAATAACAAGGCATGTTTTATCTGTGGAAGTTTTGATCACATTCAATACAGCTGTCCACATAAGGCTCCAAGAGCAGTGTTAATGAAGACTGGCCTAAAAACTGTTAATACTGCAAGGCCTGTTAATACTGTTAGGTCTGTTAACGACTCTGGCAGAGCCTTTAAGTACTGGTAAGGATCTTTTAATATTGTTAGGCCTTCTTATCTTCTCACTGACATACACATAGTCAAGCCAACCAAAATCAATAGTTCATTTATGCTAGACCAAGGCCATTATTTTCAAAATCATAGCACAATCAAAATATCACAGCCCTTTTTACAAGATAAAACAAACATTACCCAAAAAGGTCTTATAATCAAAATGGTTAATACTGGTAGGACAAAATGTTAAATACTGTTCAGGGAAAAGGGGTTTAAATGTTGTTAAGATCCTCAGGCATGTTGGGTTTGGAAACCTATCAAACCCAATGGAGCATCACCTAGTTTCCAACAAATATAAATACATTGATAGCACGAGGCAGCTCCCAAGTCAGTAATGGCTTGGGCCCCCTAGAAAACTAACTATCATATGATTTTCTGTGCATAGCAAATTCCTAACTAAATGATAAAGGCTTGTTGATAATTAGATGCTCCAAGGCACATGCCTGGAAACAAGCCCAACATCCTATTTTCAAAAGACTTTTGATGGAGGTTATTTTTACTTTAGGAGGAGGAGCATATGGAGGCAAGAAATTACTATACATGTATACCAGAGTTTCTGAGTCAAGCACATCTTCTCGCGCGCAAGATCAAGATGGATTGTAATTCCAATTTGGAAGGATGCTTCATATTTAGGTTGATGCTCACCAAAAAATTGTTGATGATGCACAATATAGAGAAAAAGATGAATTTAACATGATGAAGATAGAAGCAAACAGAAGAGTCTCATGATGGGTAGTAGTCTTAAGGAAATGGTACTCAATGCTCTGATCAACAAGTATAATACTACTTCAGCCCAGACCATAGTATTTATACTGGTAAGTAGAGAAGTTAGTTAATGCCTCCCTGTAGTTATAGACTGCTACTTGCCTGAAGACATGGTAGGCACCTAGTCCCTGCTCAGAATACACACATGTGGAGGACCAAGAAAATTGAATTGGGGAACATTCCTCAATCATATACAGTCCCCTACCAAACTCCTCATCACAAGAATCATAAGATCACCCAATTGAGCATGTGATTGGTGAAGTGCAGACATCTGTTTCAGACTATGAATTGGATGAAACTTCTTACTCTGAAAAGGATTACTTAGTCTATATATGAAGGGAAGACTCATCCGTGATCTTCATACATGTATTTTTCGATTGTTTCCTCCTCACAGGAAGAACCAAAAAGAGATTCTCATGCTCTATGAGATCCAGCAAGGTAGAAGCAATGCAGGAGGGAACATTATACAGTTCAAACTGCAAAAGGCTATGGATTCTTGTAGAATTACCTATAAGGTCAAAGAGCAATTGGTACAAAAGTGGGATATACAGAAACAAAGAAAGATGAAAAGGCGGGATTGTCATCAGAAACAAAGCAAGACTTGTTGCTTAAGGACATACTTAAGAAGAAGGCATAGACTATGATGAATTCTTTGCTCCTGTGGCTAGAATTGAGGCCATCAGACTGTTCCTAGCTTATGCTTCTTATATGAGATTTAAGGTCTACCAGATGGATGTCAAAAGTGCTTTCCTATATGGTCAGATTAAAGAGGAGGTATATTTAATGTCCAACCATCCAGTTTTTATTGAAAGATACCTGCCCATCCTAATAAAGTGCCCAATAAGGTATTGAAAGCATTATATGGCCCGCATCAAAAGCACCCAAGCTTTGGTATGATGACACTTTGGCAAGTTATCTCATTAGCAATGTTTTTGAAGAGGAAAGATTGACCAAACATATTCATCAGAGACAAAAAGGACATATCTTTGCTTGTTTTCAAATCAAAGTGGATGGACATGTATCTTTGGATCTTACAAAGAAGGAATTATGAGATTGAGTTTGAGAAGCTTATGAAGGATAAGTTCAAATGAGATCTATGGGAGAACACAACTTCTTATGTTTAGGATTACAGGTCCAACCAAAAAAAAGAAAGAATTTTTATCATCAAGATAAATTATGTCCAAGATATTTAGAGAAAGCTCAACTCTCAATATGAAGGTCTGCCTCTAACCGAACCCACCAAGCATATTTGTTAAAAAGCCATTGGGTTCAAGATGGAGATGGGCTGATGATGATTATGAACATCTTATAGATCTCTGATAGGCTCTTTGATGATACCTTACAGCATCAGGCCAGAATATCATGTTGCAGTGTGTGCATGTGCAAGGTTTTCAGGTTTCTCCAAATCTTCCCATCTCTTCCGAAATCTCTTAGCTGTAAGAGAATCTTTAGATTACCTTAAATGAAGACCAATCAATTAGGGTACATTGGTAATCCTAAAGGATTCACCATTGGAAATATTTGCTTACACGACCGAGATATCTGGAGCACAACAAGATGAGGAAGTCAACAACTAGAAGGTTGTTCGCAGTTTTTTTGGGAATAAGGCAGATCTCTATTGGCAATGCAAGAAACAAACTAAAGTTGCCGGGACCATTTCATTCAACAACAAAGGCTGAAAAAAAGAGGCGCTGCAATGGGTTGCTGTAGACAGGTTCTCTGGATCCAAAACCAACTGTTGGATTAAGGTAAAAATTAATGAATAACTGTTTTATATTGAACAATAGGTATACTATCTGCATAATAGAAAATCCTGATTCAACATACAAAAACGAAAACATCTAGAAGCTTAAGCACACACATTTTAATAAGAGGACTGCAATGAAAGAAAGGTTGATTCAAATGGTTTAAGATTGACACTGAACAAATGTAGCAGATCTTCTTACAAAAGGTTTTGAATGCCTGGTAGATTTTAGTACTAGGTCTCAAGTATTAGAGATGTGCTAAATCCCTAATGCCTATATCTCTTGTTTTTTTTTTGTAAAGTTAGTTAAATGATTAGTACTGTTATTTCTTTGTGTAAATTAATACATGCTAGATATAAATAGTACACTGCTAGATAATATTTTAAAACTGTATGTCAAAACTGTTACTTATAGTATAGAACTAGCAAGATATCTCTATGTCTATATTGTTAATGAACCCTAGTAGTGCCATTTATAACTGCTAAACAAGAAAGAAATGGTAGATTAAGTTTTTTCTTGTTTTTTTAGCTAACATTTCAGGATAGCAATGAATTTTGAAATTGGTTACTCAATGATGCATTCGTTTAAGGGGATGAATGTTGTTGTTTCCTCAAAGTGATTGGCTTTCACAACCACATAAACAAATGGTCATGCGAGTTCACCATGAAGCTCAATAGACAACAAAGAAATTGGACAAGTCCATATCAAACGGCATCTGGGTAACGACTTCTAAATCCGTATGATAGTTGATAGTTTACTCAAAACTATAATGGACATGCAAATGCACCAAGTTTTAAAAATGAAGCATTGGCTAGTCAAAGCAAACGGCTATTGGTAAAGACAAAAACAAATCCTTAATGGTTGTGTAGATTACCAAAAACACCACTTTGTGTGAATTGTAAGCAAAAAGAATAAGAGATTGGTGAGCTTAAAAACAAAAGAAAGAGGTCTGAAAAACAGACAGAGTTGCAAAAGTTATTATAAAAAGAATTGAGAGATTACATGTGACTTAAACACAGAAAGAGAGATTGGTGATTCTACTTTTGAATGCTACAAAAGTTATTGGAGTTTGTACTGCTTTTTGGGTGGATAAGTTAATACTAGCTAGGCTTAGTATTATTACTGTTGCTAGACCAAATTAGTACTGCTAGATGACCGTTAGAACTTTGTAATGGCCTAACAGCTTTCCATTAATTAATAGACTGTTTAGATATTTGGGCCAAATTCCTATGATACAGGGGTTTGACCAAATGGTACTTCGTGATCTCGTCCTCACATATACGTTATTTGATTTAATCACGATAACCTCAATTATCTTAAGACGATAAACCATATCTCTACGTTTCTCTATTTAAAACTCAATTAACTTCTCCCAGCCTTCAAATATACATCCACGATCAAATCCACTCGATTACTCACACTTTTAATCATGCAAAACCTAAAAAACCCCCCAAAACCCCATTAACGGATTTGATTAGTCTTTACCAATAGCCGTTTCTTTGGTACTAGCCAAAGCTTCAAAGTAAAAACATGGTACATTGATGACCATATATTATTGAGTAAACATGTAAAAAAATTCAAACCCTATCAACGGATATTAATAAGTTCTTTACCAGGAGCCGTTTGCTCTGGACTAGTCAATTCTTTGTTGTCTATGAGACATGGTGAACTGATGACCATTTGTTGTGTGGTGTGAAAACCAACACTTTGAGGAACAAACAACATTCCTCCCCTCAAAGAATGCATCATTGAGTAACCAATTTCACACTTCATTGCTTATCCTGAAAAGTTAGCTCAAAACCAAGAAAAAACATAATCTAACCATTTTTCTTGTTTAGCAGTATTAAATGACACTAACAGGATTAACAATGAGACATAGAAATAACTAGCAGTACTAACTATAAGTAACAGTTTTGACAAACAGTTTTAAATATAACTAGCAGTACTAATTATAACTAGCAGTATTAATTTACAAAGACTTAACAGTACTAACATTTAACAAACTTTACAAAAACAAACAAGAGATATGGGCATTAGGGATTTAGCATTCCAATACTTGAGACCAAGTACTGAAATCTACCAGCATCAAAACCTTTTGTAAGAAGATCTGCTACATTATGTTCAGTGTCAATCTTAACCATTTGAATCAACTTTTTAGCATTGCAGTCTCTTATAAAATGATGCCTAATCTCTATATGTTTTGTTTTAGAATGTTGAACAGGATTTTCTATTATGCAGATAGTACTATTATTGTCAATATAAATAACAGTATTCATGAAATTGTACCCATAGTCCAGCAGTTGGTTTTGTATCCAGAGAACCTGTCCACAGCAATTTGCAGCAGCCACATATTCAGCCTCAGTTGTAGAAGTGGCAACTACAGTTTGTTTCTTGCATTGCCAAGAGATCAGCCTATTTCCCAAAAACTGACAACCTCCAGTGGTTGACTTCCTATCTTGTGTAGCTCTAGCATAGTCACTGTCAGTGTAAGCAACTAATTCCAATGGAGAATCCTTAGGATACCAAAGTCCTAAAGATGGTTTTCCTTTAAGGTATCTAAAAATTCTCTTAACAGCTAAAAGATGGGATGTCTTTGGAGAAACCTGAAACCTTGCACATGCACAGACTGCAAACATGATATCTGGCCTGGATGCTGTAAGGTACATCAAAGATCCTATCATAGATCTATAAAGATGTTCATCAACATCAGCAGCATCTCCATCTTGAACCAAAGGCTTTTCCAAATCTGTTGGAGTAGAGGCAGACTTCACATCTGTGTAGTTGTACTTTCTCAAAATCTCATGGACATATTTATCTTGACTGATAAAAATGCCTTTCTTTTTCTGTTGGACCTGTAAACCCAAAAAGAAGGTAAGTTCTCCCATAGAACTCATTTGAAACTTATCCTTCATAAGCTTCTCAAACTCATCACATAACTCCTTCTTTGTAGATCCAAAGATAATGTCATCCACATAGATTTGAACAAGCAAGATATGTCCCTGTTGTCTCTTGATGAATAATGTTTGGTCAATCTTTCCTCTTTGAAAACCATTGTGCAAAAGATAATTGGCCAAAGTGTCATACCACGCTCTTGGTGCTTGATGCAGTCCATATAATGCTTTCACTACCTTATATACTTTATCAGGATGATCAGGATCTTCAAAACCTGTAGGTTGACACACATAGACCTCCTCTTCAATCTGACCACACAAGAAAGCACTTTTTACATCCATTTGGTAGACCATAAATCCTATATAAGAAGCATAAGCCAGGAACATTCTTATTGCCTCAATTCTAGCCACAGGAGCAAAGACTTCATCATAGTCTATGCCCTCTTCTTGAGTATGTCCTTGAGCAACAAGTCTTGCTTTGTTTCTGATGACAATTCCCCTTTCATCTTTCTTGTTTCTGTATACCCACTTTGTACCAATTGCTCTATGACCTTTAGGTAAATCCACAAGAATCCAGAACTTTTACAGTTTGAACTGAAGAGGTTCTTCCTGCATTGCTTCTACCCATGCTGGATCACTAAGAGCTTTAGAAACCCTTTTTGGTTCTTCCTGAGAGAGGAAACAAGCAAAAAGACATGTATGA
Source organism: Tanacetum coccineum (assembly GCA_026074375.1). Classification (NCBI taxonomy): domain Eukaryota; kingdom Viridiplantae; phylum Streptophyta; class Magnoliopsida; order Asterales; family Asteraceae; genus Tanacetum; species Tanacetum coccineum. Next base: position 14,015 of record BQNB010045892.1, on the reverse strand, counting down.
AGGTCCTGATGAGACTTCCCTTCATATATAGCACTAAGAAATCCTAGTTCAGAGTAAGAAGTTGTCATTCTTCTTGTTTGAACAGATGACTGCACATCACCAATCACATGATCAATTGTGGGTGATCTTTGTGAATTCTTATGTGAGGAGTGGTAGTACTCTGCATAAATTGTGGAATGTTCCCCCAATTCAACTCTTGGTCCTCCACTTGTGTGTTCTTCATTGCATGACCTAGTCTACCAATTCTTCACAGGGAAGCAGTAATTAACTTCAAGGGACAGCAGTACTAACTTGTCTACTAACCAGTATTAAAGTCTAGTCTGGCATATTAACTGTTGAACAGGCATACCGATTTTCCTTAAGACTGCTATCATCTATGAGACTTTTCTGTAGCAACATTCCATCATGTAACCCATCGTTGTATCTTGTATTTGAGCATCAAGCAAACAATCTTGGTGTAGCATCACCAAAATATGAAGCAACCTCCAAATGGCATTATAAAGCAATCTTGATCTATCTTGATCTTGTTGAGAAAGTACTAGACTCAAGAAACTCCTTGTAAACCTGCAAAAGTTCATTAGAAAAAATTTTCTCAACCACTGTACAATAATTCATTGATTGGGTTATGTGAAATCAAATCAATACAGCCACTTTTGGAACCATTTCCTCTATCATAGGCTTTATTCTCTATAAGAACCCAATATACAAGTTTTCGCTAAACTTTTCTGGTTCTAGTGTTTGTATACCCTAAAAAGCTTTGCATACTTAAAGGAATATCCGACAAAGAAACTTTTCTACGCTTCATCACTCTTTCCATCAAACTTGCCCAAATTTATTTAAGGTTTGAGAATAGAAACATGACATCCAAATGTTTCATGAGATCTATAGCTGGTTTTTAAAACCTCTAAGAGTTCATAAAGGAGTCTTGTTATAGGACTTGACGATTAAGACCCTATTCCTAGTACATACAACAGTAGAACTGCTACTCCCAAAATGAGGTAGTAACTTAGAGTCATCAAACATAGTTCTAGCAGCCTCAATGAGTGTCCTATTCTTCCTTTCAGCTACACCATTTTGCTGAGGAGTCCTAGCTACACTATATTCTCTTTTAATACCATTTTCCCTACAGAAATCATTCATCACTTTGTTTTTAAACTCTGTCCCATTATCACTTTTGATTATATTTACTTTCTTATCCACTAGGTTTTCTACTTCTTTGATAAAGTTTTTAAGGATCTCACTTGTTTCATCCTTAGTTGTTAAAAAGAAAACCCATGAAAATCTACTATAATCATCAGTGACTACCAAGCAGTACTTTTTATGCATTAGACTACTAACAAAAGTTGGACCAAAAAGATCCATATGCAGCATAAACAATGGCTTAGTAATAGGATTAAAGGCCTTGATCTTACAAGAGGCTCTGTGTTGCTTGCCTTTAAGACAGGCAACACATGTTTGGGATATACCTCAAATCTTAATTAAGGCAGATCTCTTACCTAAGATTTTCTTTGACAAGTTTATTAATAGTTTATAAAATTAGTATGACCAAGCCTTCTAAAGCCATAGCATGATTTCTTCATGAAATAGCAATTGCAACTAGACAAGTTAAACTATCTTTAGGAACTATGTTTTTCATATCAAAACTGTACATGTTATCCTGTCTAGGAATTTTAAGAAGTATCTGATTTTCATCAGGCAACTTAAAATTAGGAGATAGGACAAGACATTCAGAGTCAGTAAAAAGAACATAGTTCTTTTTGTCACACATTTGTGAGACACTAAAGAGGTTGAACTTTAATTCTTTGACAAAGTATACATCATGAAAATCAAGATTATCAGTTTTAATAGTACCTTTGCCAGTAATTCTGCCTCCATAGGCTCCTCCACCAAAAGTAACATAACCTCCATCAAAATCTTTGAAATCTGAAAGATGGGCTATGTTTCCAGTCATGTGCCTTGAGCATCCACTATCAACAAAGCCTTTATCATTAAGTTGTGAATTGCTCTGCATAAAAAAAAATTGAAGTTAGTTTTCTTTAGGGACCCAAGCCATTACTACTGAGCTTAGGATCTGCCTTGCCACAATGTAAATATATTGTGAAAACTCAGTGATGAACCATTGGGTTTGATAGGTCTCTAAACCCAACATGCTGAGGGCTTAACAGCATTAAATCCATTTGTTGCCCTGACAGTATTAACAGTTGATCTAAATGGTCTACCAGTATTAAACCTTTGATTAAAACACCTTTTGTATAATGTTGTATCTTTTGGTAAAAGAGGCTGTTGAACAATGATTGTGCTTGATTTTGAAAATATGTCCTTGGTCTAGCACAATGAGTTGTTGATTTAGGGTGAGCCGTATAAAAAGGCCTAACATATTAAAAGACCTAGCAGTACTAAAAGGTCTACCAGTGTTAACAGACCTAACAGTAATTAACAAGCCCTTGCAGTATTAAAAGAACTTTAAGGCCAGTCTTCATTAAGACTGCTCTTGGAGCCATATGTTTGTGTGCGCTGGGATGAGAGGTTTTAGAATGCAAGTCTTATCCTTTTTGTTATAATTATTTCCACTTACTTTCCTTTTCTCTGTTGGTTAGGACTAGCTGTAATGAATGTGATTCAAACTTTCACAGATAAAACATGCTTTGTTTATTAAATACAAAGTAACGATCCTAACTGATTTGGATTTTTGACCATTCCAGTTCCTTTGGTTTCCTCTAGGTCTTTGTGACCTGTACATCTCAGCATATCTTACTGGCTTCCTAACTGGTTTTTCTATTTTAGCAGCAGTAGGAATATCAGTTTTCACAACATGAGACTCAACTTCATCTTCATCATCTGACACCCAATCTACAATAATTGGAGCATCATTATTCTTCCTAACTTGTTTTTCTATTTTATTGATAGACTCTACATGATTAAAGATAGAAAAAACTTTCTTATTCCAATCTTTGTAAATCTTACGTGGAGACTCAAAAGATGCTAGTTACAGTATCTCATTCGATGTTGTTCCTAAGAGTCATCATATCTCCTTAGAATTATCTGACTTTTAATCACAACCTGAGGGAAGACTTAAACTAGAAACCCTAGGAACCATACGCGATTAACCCTCAGTTTCTTTGAATTCTTCAAGACCTGTATAAGATAATCTAAAGTGTTGGTCTATTAAATCAAGGAGAGGTAAGGGACAGCATTATAACCTACTCTTTCTTGCTTTTATGTCTAGTGATCTGACTTTTCAAAACATTTCATTTAAGTCTTTAGTAGATTTATCAACTTTGCAATCTTAAAATCAACTCCATACCTTTTCTTGGTTAATCTTTTCAAGCTCGTCCTAATAATCCTTACTCTATTTATTAGAACCTACACTTCTTTAAGTAGAGCAATTTCTCAGAGAAAAAGAACTTCATTTCTCTAAATTTAACAATTTTGACCTACTAAAGGTGCGAAACCTCTTTTGTATGTAGCTGCTTTTAAATTCCAATCACTTAAATTAACAAGCAATCATCATAGCTGTTACTTTAGAGCTTCATAGTATTTTCCAAGAACAATTTTGAACAAGATTATCATTTTTACCCTCAGAAACTAAGAAAAGTCATGATGAGCCAAATGTTTGCCTGAAAACTCTTCCTCTGCCATGTCACTCCTAATCAAAGCAGAGAAACCATCTATTGCACACATTGCCTTTTTTCAGAAGCATCTTTCAATATTTACAGTCTTTGTGAGCTAATACCTTGAATTCCAATTTCTGTTGTCTTTACTCCTATGACTCCTGCATTCCCTGCAAAATATCCCATTTTATTGTAAAGTTGAAACATCTAGCCCATGATTTATCAAAACCATCAGTATTGCTCCCATGAATGATAATCTTCCTACCAGTTCTCTGATAGAACTTTCTTGCCCTCATGCTTAGTATGTCATATTCCACTTTAAATCCATTTCTTCCAAATCATCATCATGAAGTTGCTCAAGGTCTTCATGAACTAGATGAGACCGTTGGTTGCTGGATAGAAAGGCATATACCTTTGTGGCGATCACTAAAGCTAGCTGTAAAATTATCATACGCATTGAATTAACCCTTTGTGGTAGCAGTATAACTTCAGGGTTAAATCAGATTAATCATATTAGTATTGCTTGCACTGAAGTATTACAATGTCCAAGTTTTTATCATCAATGCTTGCACCAGCAGATTTTTTTAACCTTTCCTGTTCAACACTTTTAAATTGTTTGTATTAGATCATCCAAACCCTTAGTACAAATCAGGTTTGTTCATCCAAACTACAACATGTGTATCCCATTCAGAAGGTAAGCTCCTTAAAAATTTTACATTTAGATCTTCTGGAGGAGTAACCACACCCAGAATTGCCAATCTACTAACAAGCTTTTGAAGCCTGTTAAAGATAGAATCAAGTGATTATGAGTTTGAAGCACTAAAGTTTTCATACTGTTGTTTCAACAGAGCCTTCTGTGTCTTCTTTGTTGCTTCATTGCCTCCAAATCGAGCTTTAATTGCACAAACATGATTGGACATCAACATACTGTCGATTTATAAGTAAGTTGATGTCATTTTGGCAGTGCCCATGAACATTAGACTCTCTTGCCTTTTTACATCATTCTTTTTACATGTCTTTTCTTCAATAGTAGCAGGCAAAGTCATCTTTGTTGTTGTAGATGTACCAGTTTCTGGTGGTGTTGTTACAGGAATAGGTACCCATGAATTCCCATTCTCTATGACCTCCCATAGAGCATAATCCTGGATCTGAAAATACTGTTTAATCCTGATCTCCCACATCTCATACTCCCCGAGTTTGAGCATGGGAAGCTTAGCCAAAGCATTGTTCTGTGTATTCTCAAACTCCATTACTTCTAGATCAAAGTTTCTCAAAGCACAGGCTCTGATACCACTTGTTGATCCCAAGCCTTGATCGATTCTTTACCTTGTAAAGTGTATGTTACCTTGGATAAATCCAAAATAACAATAGTAGAGACTTTGTTTGTATATCAAAGTGTATGCGGAATCTACACTTCAATACTCTAGAAGTATATATCAATGAAACAGTACTAAACAATGAACAATGAACAAAACACAAAATGCTTCAATATTATTAATGATAATACGAGTACTCTTGCTTAGTACTAGGGTTACAAACCTTGAAGCTATATCTTCTTTCTCAAAGATGTATATCTGTCTCTTAAGTATATGTGAAAACCTTAACCTAGGATCTCCTTTTATACACCACAAGGAGTCCCTTACAAGATAACTACCGAACACGTTAGGATCAATTAACAATTATAATCATTATACATAACTTCCTAAAATTATATACATTCATATTTAACTCTTTGCATCCCTATCTCAAGTCAGCAGCATTACCATCAGTAGTATTAACTTTTCTTACTAGCAGTATTACTAAACACTAAGCCAGGTAATAATTTGTACTGGCAGTACTAACTCATTAGTACTGTTAGTTAGTACCTTGGGCATATATTAACTGCTCGATGAAGATTTATTCCCACAATAGAAAATCTACAGCAATTAAATATATATAATAAACGTATATTAACCGGGAAGTAAGAATTCCCGGGACGTTTATTTTCCCCATTCTCTTTATTAAATTGGAAACCGACGATTGATGTTCGTGAACAATGAATTTGAATTGGTAACAAAGATTGATTTGGATGATCATTTCTACGAATTAAAAACAATTATAATAAGCAAATATACACAATTAAGCACGAAAACAAAGGACGGGAAATTAAAACTTTAACTAAAAACTCAAAACAGAAACCCTAAAGTAATTAAAAACCAAAAATTCCAAAATTAACCTAATTAATTTTTTTCTTTTTGTAAAATGGACTGCTATTGACTAAAAAGTAATTAAGAGCAATCTAGAACAAAACGGAGTTAAATGACTTCGAAATACGCGCAAACGTGAACGGGGAACGAATCCCCGGTTCTTTTAAAAAAATAAATTTTGCAAATTAACCCTACAAAAGCAAAATAATTTTTCCTAGAAACTTTACGATAATAATAAAATTTTCTAAAAAATAATTAATATTTTTTTTGATTATTTTTTCTATTTTCCATGAATTTGTTAAAGTTTTAATAAAAATTAATGTTTTATAAATAATAAACTAATTATAAAAATCTGAAAAAATTATGGAAAATAGCTTGAACTAAAAGGGACCTAGGAAAAATAAGCTTGGTTACACAACTTATCGAATAAGCTGTGTAATAAGCTTAAAATAGCTTATAAGCTAAATAGGGTAAAATGTATACAAATATTAAACTTTGTAAACCTATAACGGAAAAGACCCTCAGGGCAAACGATGGTCAGTGAGGTGGTGTATAGGTTAATAAAAAGGTTTGAGGGTGTTGAGGTCGGGGTACGAGCCTTGCTCACCCAGCCTCTTTCACACCATTCCTTACTTGAAAACTTATAAAAACAAAGTTTTAGAAAAGCTTAAAATAAGCACTTTTAATAATAGAAACTTTTATTGAAACTCAGGAAATAAGCTGGAAAATGGCTTAAAAGACAGAAAAACAACTAAAACTAATTTTTTTGGCTTTTTCAAAATTTAATAGGCTAGAAAAGATAAAATAAGCTAGGAAAGGACAAAATAAGCTACTAGCCACTATGTTCTCTACTAATAAGCTAGACTAAACTAAAAATCAGCACAAAGAAAGGCAATAAGCTAATTAAGCACTTTGAACAAATTAGCAAAACAAACAGCCATAAAGGACTTTTTGAGCTTAAATTTAAGTCCTCTAACAAAACCTTATGAAGATTAGCTTAACACTTACTTAAAGCTCAGCTAATAAGCTTCTTAGAATTGCAAACCAAATTCATTTTGAAAAACAGATAAGCAAAGAAAAAGCACTATGAAAAAGCTATAGGCTACTCTTGATATTTTTGGATCTTTAATGAAAAAGCTAATAAGCTAATCCTACTGATTTAATAAGCTAATGACATCTTAATCCTGATCTATTATAAACTATTTCAGACAGAAATTAAACTAAAATTTAAGGAAATAAGCTAATAGGCTCTATTAAGCACTTAACTAAAACTTAGACGCAAACAGGCCCTACAAAGACCTTTGAGCTTAATTTTTAATAAGCTATTGGATCCTTGTAGACTATTAAGCTATACTAGATTAAACTACAACTAAAAGCTCTTTAAAACATCTTTCAAGAAACTATTTTGAAATTCAATAACATTATTGAAAAAGCTTGTTGAAAACAGCTATACGAAAGAACACTTTATGTACTTTTGGTGTTTAGAAATTGAAAGAGACCAAGAGGACTTATTTTAAAAGCTAAAAAATCAGATAAATCAAATGAGTTTTTAACTTCAAAAGCAAATTGAAACAGATTAAGCTAAGACCCTAATCTATTTGTAATCCCAAAAATTAAATCCCAAAAGGTAAACATTCACTAACTGAAAGCTTAGACATGAAAAATTTTGCATTTTTGTCATATGAATGCTGATGCCGGTAGACCTCAAAACACCAAATCAAACTATGGCAAATGCAAGCTAAATGACACCTGATTCTACACTATTAAAACAACAAACTAAGAGCAAATTGGACAATAAGAGCAACTAGAAAATTATTAAGCTGAAAATGTAAACTAGACTTAGCAGATTCAAATTATAGATTAGGAAACTTATGAAAACTTGATTAAACTAACAAACTACTTAGAAATCAAACTTAGTAGTCTAAAAATGAAGATCAAATCCAAGTTTTAAAATCCTAAGAGGTCACAAGCAGTACTAACTCACAGTTAGTACTGTTGTTCCAAACACTCCTTTAAAAACTTTCAAACTCATTCTAACTTATGAAGAAGAAATTTAGCATTCAAAACTCCAATACCAGATATCAATCAGTTTATGACAACTATAATGAACATATAACAATAAGAAAATAAGCCAGAAACAATAAGCTACAATCTAAACTAATATTTTTTTGATTTTTAATGATTTTTAAGGCAAAATGAAGAAAACTAAGATCTAATCTATATAACTCAAAAACAGATGATCAATCATGTTTAATAAGCATAATAAGACAAGATTAAGCACAAATAAGCAAGAAATAAGCTGAAAATAAGCAAATGCAAGTATTAAGCTAATATACTTGAAATTAAAGAAGAACTTACATAAGCCTTAGCTAAACAAAGGCAATAAAAGGCTCAAAGAGCATTCAACAACTCTAGCTTATCCAAAGATCATCCAAGAGCTCAAATCCATAATAGCAAAGGTAATAAACTGATTTTAAAGGTTTAAGTAAATTAGATGATTAACTTGAGCTCAATTTGATTTTTAATATTAATTTATAATAAAAATAATTATTTTAACTTATAGACCACGAGAGCTTGTGTGGAACTTATTAGAGCTTGTGTAACATTAAGATATAGAACCATTTGTAGTATAAAACTTTTAAGGTAAAAACAGATTATATAAAAAACTAGATGCTTTCATTAATAGTTGAAATTGAGAGTACAATAAGCTGGAAAAGTAAAATTACTTAAGCTAAAGTTTTAAAAACTAAAAATACAATTAAGCTAAAAAAAATTTAAAAAAACTAAAAACTAGATATCGTGTGTGTGAATGTGAGGGGCTATTTATAGCCTGCAAATGAAGCTTCTAGGACTTGGATCATACTCCTTCCTCCCTTAATCTTGTCCTTTCATTCTTCCAATCATTTGATCTTAGTTCTTGTCCGTTGAATCAACTTAGTGAGCACACGGATTGCCAACGTGGCATTCCGTGTGTCAGAGCACTTGTGCTTCTTTTGCACTTATTTTAGTGCAAATTCTTTGTCCTTGATGTGTTTCTTGTCAGACCCGCGTGTCACTCTTGTGGGGGATTGACCAATGAGAGCCCTTGTGTGATGTTTTCTTGTGCCAGGTCATAGCTTGGTACTTGAATTAGAGAGCCACGCTGTCAATTTCCATTTCCCCTTTGATTTTAACTCAAGGTGAAATGGAGAAGAAGATAAATAGTAACAACACCTTTCTCGTGTTTTACTTTTTATAAAGGGGTGTGTTTGACCCGGGTAAAAATGGTTTGACTTTGGGCTTATACAAAGGGATTGGGCAGGGTTATGGTTAACAGGGTTTATATATAAGAGTTAACGGGTGTTAACTCTTTATATATTAAAGAGTTAACACCATTAGGGTTTATGGACCATTTTTGTAATTTGGATTTCTTTGAGGGACTGATTTGGTATTTTTTTAGGTTTTGTCATTTAGTGAGTTGACTTTGGTTGACTAAAGGTTGACTATAGTTGACTTTTGACCTTTCTTGCTATCAAAAACCTCGGGGCCTCGTTGTACACTGCAATCCGTTCCCAGTGGTCACGTTTTTTGTTCGGTTTTAACCGTTTCTCTGCGATTTTGCTATAATAATCCATACTACCACAATCACAAAGACAAAACAAGCATTTTAAGCACAATTTTGTCTTTTAGGGCTATTTTTTGATATAAAACGGATATGTGTTTTCACACATATCAAGAAACTTTGATCTAGAAGTCATGGAATTTGAATATGCACATAGTAATACTACTGCTAAGTTACCCATACTCAAACTAGGTGAATATGAGATGTGGGTGATCAGAATCAAGCAGTACTTCCAGGTACAAGACTATGCCCTATGGGAGATCATAGAGAATGGTAACTCATGAGTGTCTGTACCACAAATAGCACAAGAGAATGGTACTTCAGTTACAAAGATGTCAGTGCCTGTAACTGCTAAAGAAAAGACCAACAAAAGAATGAGGTGAAAGGCTAGAAGCTTGCTACTCATGGCTCTTCCCAATGAACATCAATTTACTTTTAGTCAGTACAATGATGCTAAAACAATGTTGCTGCATCGAAACACGATTTGGAGTCAATGAAGCCTAACAAGAAAAACACCGAAAACACTTAGAAGCAACAATATGAAAATTTTAGTGCATCTAAGCACAGAGTCTCTTGACTCCTATCTTTAAAATCGGACTTCAGACGAATTGATAGTAAAGCTTGCAAGTTTTAGGTATGGTCCATCTCTCAAGAATACTTAAATTCAAAAATTTTGAGCAAAGCTTTCCCCCTGATTGGAATACTCATGTTGCGTCTACAGAGTCTGAGGATGAAAAGGCTGAAAAAAAAACAATAGCATAGATGATTTGTAACAACAAACTTCAAAATGTTGAACAAAAAGTAACAAATCTTTGGTGGCAAGTAGTTTTTGTGTGCTCACAACTTGGCCTTTTAAGAATGCTCAATATCACTAGCAGTACTAATGATGTAATATTTTGTTAAACCTGCATATGAAAGTTCGTAGCTGATAACCTTAATGTTAACACTGCTACAGTTCTCAATTAGACTTGTTAGCTTCAGTGATAATGTTTGTAGACTTTTCATGATTGAGAATCCCAAGGTTCTAATCTCCATACAATTAGGACTTAGAGCAAATTCATGGAGATGATCTAGAAGCAATAGATTTGAAGTGGCGGTTCTCTCTGCTAAGTATGAGAGCAAAGAGGTACTATCAGAGGACAGGCAAGAAAATTTTCATTAATGCTAATGATACTGATGGGTATGATAAATCCAAGGTAGAGTGTTTCAAACTGTCACAAGAGGACATGTGCCAGGGCGAGAGATCACCAAGGAACAAGTAGGGAAGTTCAAGAAATCAATACAACACGAGGAAGCATGGAAACAATGAAGACACATCTTCAAAGGCTATGTTAGCTATAGATGGTGTAGGTTTTGTTGGAGTGACATGGCAGAAGAATAGGTTTAGACAAATATGGCTCTAATGGCGTTTTCATAGACAAGTTAAAAAATCACCCCACAAACTTGTCTGATGGTATACAATGATAAAACTTGCTCTAAAACTTGTCTAAAAAACTATGAAACTCTTAAGAAACAGTGTGATGATTTGATTGTTAAGCTTAATCAAACTGAATTTACAGCAGCTACTTATAAAAGAGGTTTAGCAACTGTAGAAGAACAACTTATCACATATAGAAAGAATGAGGTTCTTTTTAGTGAAGAAGTTGCAGTTCTTAAAAGGGAAGTAGCTTGCAAAGATTATGAAATAAATGTACTTAAAAGTGAGTTTGAAAAAGTTAAGCAAGAAAAAGAGGGCATTGAATTTAAAATTGAGAAATTTGATAAAGCCTCAAAAGACCTAGACAAGTTGTTAGGGAGTCAGATAACTGACAAAAGTAAAAAGGGTTTGGGGTATAGTGCAGTTCCTCCACCTCATCCTTTAATCTATAATAGACCTAAAAAACTTGATTTGTCTTATTCTGGTCTTGATGAATTCAAAGAGCCTGAATTCAAAGCTTATGGTTCTGAGGATAGTAATCAAAAGTCTAATGTTGTTTGTGATAAAAAAATCAGATGATTCTAAGGAAAATTCTGATGACTCTTTGGTAAAAGAACAAGTATCAAAAGACACAAGTAGCTTTGTTGAGTCTTCACTTAATGTTGATAAAGAAACTATTTTTCCTGTTGATAAAAAGGTAGAGTTTGTCAAACCTAAAAATCATGAAAAACCAGTTAAAAAGTCAGTTAGGTATGCTGAGATGTATAGATCATAAACTCCTAGGGGGAATCAAAGAAATTGGAATGGACAGAAGTCCAATCAACTAGGAAGTGATTTTGTGATGTATAACAAAGCTTGCTTTATTTGAAGAAGTTTTAATCATGTACAGACTCAGTGTAAATACCATTAAAGGGAAAGGATGGTATATGGGAATAGTTATAACAGGGTGAACTACAACTATACTACCAAAAGAACTCACCCTAATGCTCAAAGGAACATGGTTCCAAGAGCAATTTTAATGAAAACTGGCCTAAGAACTTTTAATACTTCCAGGATAGTTAATACTGCTCATCCCAAATCTATAGTTTTTAGTGCTAAATGTAAGAAGACCCTTTCAACCAAAAATAGTATTAACCAACAAAAGGTTTATCCTAAAAGTTAATACTGCTAAGGCACAAGCAGTTAATACTGCTAGGCCAAAAGCAGTTAAAACTGCTAGGCCAAATTTTGCAGTTGTTAATGCTGTTAGGGTTAATCAGGCAAATGCTGTAAAGGCCTCAGCATGTTGGGTTTGGAGACCTACCAAACCTAATAGTGCATCAATCACCTTAAAGAAACATAACTACATTGATGCACGAGGCAGATCCAAGTCAGTGATGGCTTGAGTCCCTAAAGGAATCTAATTTCCTTATTTTTATGTGTAGGGCAAGCCACAACAGGATGACACAGGATTTGTTAACAGAGGATGAAGGTTAATGCTCAAGGCACATGACTGGGAACATAGCTTATCTCTCAGATTTTAAAGAATTTGATGTAGGTTATGTTACATTTGGGAGAGGAGAACATGGTGGTAGAATTTCCGTTTTTAACTTTTATTCATGGGTTATGCATAAATATGGATCCTCATGAATTCTCACATGTCTATCTAGTCTTTTCTAGTGTGCTTGTGATAAATAGAGGCATGTTGTTGTATAATTATTGAAGACACTTAATACTGTTAGAAATCTCTTAATACTGTTAGGGAGAAAATTAGTACTGCCAGGCAAAAGATAGTACTGCTGGATGTCATAAGAGCCAAGGTTACAACTATTAAGCAAATACTTACCACTTAAAGTATTGTTTGAGGGGATGCTACTTATTTCAATATACAGTCAAAGCATGGATGGAAGGATATGTAATATAAAAAGTGTGTTAAAAAGAATCAAAAACATCTAGGCATGTCAAAAGAGGTCGGGATACCAAGATACCTCAGTCTAGTGGTCCCCCTATAAAGGTTGGTGTTGAGGTTGTCCATAAGGAGTTGGGTGACAAAATGGAAAGGGCTGCCACTACTGCTTCTAGTTTAGAAGCAGAGTAGGACAGTGGTAACAACAATAAGACCCAATCTATAGCAACACTTAATGGATCAAGTCCTTAGGGAATTGGTTCAGGTAGTGGTCCTAGGTGCCAAGATACCATATTAGGGGTGTAGATGCTCAAACTAGGTTACAGCTGATGAAGGAGTTACTGCTGCCAAGATGGATGAATTTGCTCCTACCAGTGCTCCAACAACAGTTATTGATGAACTAACTTTGGCTCAAACTCTTATTGAAATCAAAGTAGCTAAACCTAAAGCTGTTACTACTGCTACTACAACAACAACTACAAGACCCAAGGCTAGAGGGGTTGTAGTTCAAGAACCAAGTGAATTCAAAACAACAACATCATCTCCACAAGCATCACAGCCTTCGAAGACTAAGGACAAAGGCAAACCAATAATGAGTGAGCCTGGAGTACCTTTGAAAAGGAAAGATCAAGTTACCCTTGATGAAGAAATGGCAAGAAATCTTAAAGCTCAGTTGCAAGCTGAACTTATAGAAGAAGAGAAGACGGCAAGGAAAAAGGAAGAAGAAGCCAACATAACTTTGATTGAATCATGGAAAAATAGACAAGCTATGATGGAGGCTGATAGATTGCTAGTTGAGAGACTCCAAACAAGAGAGCAAGAGGAGTTGACAGATGAGGAGAAGGCAAAACTATTTATGGAATTCATGAAGAATAGGAGAAAACATTTTGCTACATTAAGAGCACAAGAAAATAGAAATAAACCTCCTACCAAGGCACAAAAGAGAAATCAAATTTCTATCTATCTTAAGCATATGGGTGGATATAAACACAATCAGCTAAAGGGCAAAAGCTATGATGAAATCCAAAAGTTGTTTGACAAGGAGATGAAGAGAGTAAATTCTTTTGTGGCTATGAATTCAGAAGTTTAAGAAATTAGTGGAAAAAGGATGAAAGCAGTTCTAAGAAGATAGAAATTACACAAGATAGTAGTGCAAAGAGAGTAGGAGATAAACTAGAATCTGATGAGTCTAAGAAGCAAAAGACTATGAGAATGAAGAAGATAATGAAGCTAAGCTGAAAATGCATATGGTGATAGTCAAAGATGATGATATAGCAATTGATGCTATTCCACTTGCTACCAAACCACCAGTGAT
>BQNB010045891.1:0-41708 GCA_026074375.1 Tanacetum coccineum | reverse complement strand
AGATATGGCTCTATCCAATTCAAAACATATACCTTGAACTTATTTCTACAACCACATCAAATAATCCAGACCTTCTTAGGCCAAAAGTTTGCTGCAATTAACCCATTTATACTTCTGGTCTGCAGCAGTCCCAAATTTTCCTACCAAACACTAATTTTGACGTATTTTCTAAAACGTAATAGCTATTAAAGTGAATCCACTTGGAGAAGTTAGTTCAAGATGTATACTACTGAGATTAGCTTTTCTATCCTACATTTTAGAGTGTTAATCTGGAGTTTAACTCGTTTTCCAAACAATGTTTTAGATTTGACTAGCAATCGTAAAACGGCCATAACAAACCAACCAATTAGCCACATGTAGCTTATACCTATATCAAACGACACATGTAATTTACTAATAGGGTCCAGGCCAAAAATAATTAGGAATAGCCACGTTTTGCTACTGATTTGAAAACGGCCTCTTAATTCTACCTCTAATTCAATTCAAAACTCATCCAAATCACTAATTAATCAAAAGCAATGCCAATACACATCTTAAAAACATATCCCAATCATCAATACATAATTTTCATGATCAAACCAAGATCAACCATAATAAGAACATGCATGCTCATAAAAATCAAAATCAAACACATGCACCCAACAAAAATTAAATTAACATAAAAAGAAAACAAGAGGCTTACAAACACAATGGGATAGCTAGAAGATCAAAACCATAAACCCTTATGGTTTCATGAATTTGGCCGAATACCACACAACCCCAAAACAATATCTGAAACTCGATTTCGTTGCATCAAAATTTGTTTACACCATTAATATCTAACCCTTGATGATCCTATTGCTTTTAATTAGATCAAACCCTCAAAGACTAAAAGTTTGATAAAATCAATATCTTCTTAAATCTTGATGCATGCTGGTTATTTGTTGTGGGAAGTGTTTAGGGTTTAGTTTGTGATTGATTTGGAATAGATTAGGAGTGATTTTGATGGAGATTTGAAGGTGATGGTTGTTCTTGTTGGCTGGTCGTCAAAGGCAGAGGGGAGAGGGAGAGAAGGTCGGTTGTTTTGTTAGCTGTGTGTTTAGGAAAGGTTGAAATTTGTATTACCCTTTAGTTTATATAAGGTTTATCAATTAAGGTAAACGTATAAAAAAAATATGGTAAGTATTTGTTTGGGATTTATTAGCCGACCAAAAGATATATGGGGAGGAACTTATGGGCTTTGTTTGACTTTCCTAATTATTCAATTGACTTTCCATCTTTTATAAAAATTAAAGTGGTGTTTTTTTTTTGTTAGAGTTTAAAACAATTAAGAAGGTGTTTGTTTTAGAGTTTAATAGGAGAAGTAAAATAAATAAAAGGGAGTGTTTGGTTTGGGCTTAAACATTTATTTAAAATGTTAAAACTGTAAAAAAATATCATTTTTGACGCGGTTTCGGCCAAACACGAATAAAAGATAAAAATTAATAAAAATAAAATAAAATAAGCTCTCATGGCTAAATATGACTTTCGTTGATTTTCTTGATCGATAAAAATAATAAATTTACATTGTAGGATTCGCGAGGGTTTAGAATTTGACGATTTTAATAAGAATCAACTAAAATAATAAAAATGAATAATTTAAAATTTAGAGAATAATCGATAGTACGGAATAAGTAGTGACCTTAAATACGGGGTTTTACATCCTCCCCTTCTTACGGGAGTGTCGTCCCGGTGCTCAATTCGCCTTGTTCGTCTACGGTGTACTTATGAAGAGATGAGGAAATGCTCAGGCCCTCATCGAGCTTTCCAACGAAAATTGAATCGAAAAAAAATCAAATCATCAAATATATGCAATAAGTCGCGAAAATCCTTAAAAGGAAATATAAAATACATGACTCAAAGAAGAAGCCATTGGAAACGAGGAATTTAACAAGTCGTTAATTCTTGGAAGCAGTATACGGTTCATTACTATTAGCTTATTAAGTTAGCGGAGGTCGATATACATTCGAATAGAAATCCATATAACAAATTATGAGTCAAAAGAAGTTCATAGCCCAAAGAATGATTCGTACAAACGAACGCACGCTATGTCGGATACAGATAAGCCCACTCATTCACAATTCGTCACTTACATAAAGAGGCTTCCCAATCCATATAAGTGATGAATTATGAACTTATGGCTCGGTGGTTTATAATTTCCTTATTTAAATGAAGAAGCGTCCTAATTTATTTCAATAAGACAATTATAAATCATCCTACTTAAGCATGGCCGACACAAAACACAATATCAAAACAATGTCACAATAAGTAAAAAGGAGTGTCTACTTGATGGCATGATTCTTCAAAATCATAAGAAGTAACAAGAAGAGTAATAAGGCGTTAGTCAATCGCATTCCAAAGGTATGTGCCAAAATAAGGCACGATCCGAGATAACAAGATAAATCCATACTCCCATCAATTGGAAGATTTTAAAACAATGTATTACAAACATAATATACGCGATTCAAAAGCATAAGAAGAGTGTTCGGACTCGGAGTCGAACAATAAAATAACTAGTGGAATTGACAAAGTACATCGAATGCTAATATTATCAAAAAGGAAATAAAATAAAGTCATATTAATGTTTTAGAGATCACCGCATCGCTCATAAAATATCAAAGAAAAAGAACTTATTAAGACTTACCATAGTACTATACACATATGTAGGTAATTATCATTACATAAACATTTTTGCCCTTTGCAATCTGAACGTTAATGGACCTATAATTTCAAAATTACGTGAATAGTATAAACGAACGTTTTGGCCTTAAACAAGATGTTCAGACTCTATTTACTTAGAATTATAAGATAAATACTCAAAGTGTTAAATCCTAAGTGAAGATTATCATTTTACCATGCATCGGTTCCAAATCTAATTATTTAAAACGTTTTCTTGTTCTATCGTTTTTAGCATAATTCCCATTTTATAACTCTGTTTGACCCAAAACGAAAGCCCATGTTTAAGTTTATCTAAATCCTATAGGTTTTAATTGAAAAATGGGGCACTTAATATGACAATTTTTGGACTTAAATTCATTTGAAATACTGGGCACAGTTTATGGTCAATTTAGTCGTTTTAGTCGTAACTCATTCATTCGGAATGGTTACGGCTTTATCCGAAGAACCACATGGTCCTCATAGGTTCTACCCTTTACCCATGTAGAAACCCAATAGCCTCCAAATCAAATAAAATTAGTTATAAGCCTAACTATCTGCATTACAAATTATAGGTACACACTAAGTTTGTTTCCACGGCTTTGGTCGTATCTCGACCATCTGGAAGAGTTGGGCGTCCATTTCAACGTCACGCCACTAGGAACTAACATATTAAGCCTATTCAGTAATCACAGATACAGTATGGATTTAAGCCAAAATTGTCCCATTAAAAATACACTATACTCAAAAGTTCCAAAAAAATAGCTGAAATAACCCTCATAAATAGTCAAACAACTATAGGAATTAACTATTATATAATATATATGGCGAATGATCTAGAAGATAAGCGTAAGAATTTGAGAGGAGAGTAGCTCATATATGTACAAGTATCCATATATAATACTAGTATTGATGTTCGAGGGAGAAAATAAGAAAACAGGAAGTACGCGATAGTCGGAGTGGTAAATATATAACCGACCGATATAAGTCAAATAGTATGACGTCATAAGATAGACTTACGAGAGCAAAATAATAACCAAGCATTTTATATTCATTATTAATATAATAGCAATAAGGATGCAAAAGGGAGCATATTAGTTACCTGGGAGCAAACGCCCACGGATATCGGACAATGGTGAAGGACTTTTAAAATATTTCGAAAAACGGTTATAGTCTAGGGTTTTGAAAACGACCTAGTTCACTATAACGAGTGCTCTGATACTTATCTATAACACCCCCATAAAATCACAACGCAGCGGAATACCACTTGGGGTGCTACTTCATTGTTCATACACACAAGTTACAGAAAACGATCTTAAAAGAGACGTTTAATAAAATGTCACATTCGATTTAAAGAAATCAGAGTAATTTTAGGTCCTAATAATTTCTTTTTAACAAAAGTTACAAGAGTTTAAACATGAATCCTTTGTATATTTTAATAATAAATGGTTGTCGAATGTGAAGAAAAACCAAGTCTTTAAAGTTTTGATATCCACGCGACTCGAGTGCTCCCAATGCTCAGCTAGCAATATAATAACCTGAGAAAATACATGCAAAAACGTCAACAATAATGTTGGTGAATTCATAGGTTTAAGTAAAAGTAGTATTGAAATAATTCAAGTAAATATTTCAGTAAGAAAAGCAGCGCTACAACATTTCAAAATATTATTTCCAAAATCCAAGTAGTGATTCGATAAATCAAGTAATATTCAATAGTGAACCACAAGGTTTAAGATCAGCCAGCGACAATATTTCATAGTATCATTCAACATTATCGCATTGAGCTCATGACACCGAAACCTTGACAATAACTCATATCAAATGAAAATACAGTTGCCCCAGTACTAGGTAGTATTGCCTTATACCTACGATTCTCAATACAAATCGCCCGTTAAAAAGGTGCTCGAAAGAATTCGATTCAGACCTCGGACGGGGTTGTCAAACCCAATAGATCTATTAAATGTACTAGCGTTCACCCCTAAAGTGCAATTGACGGTTTTATGAAATTAGGTGACTTGGCATAGCTGACTCATGCAGACTAATTTTAATCGGGTCAAGGCATACCCCTTCATAGCAATTGTGTTCCATTTGTAAAAACAAATAATATTCAAAACTCACGTTTCATAAATAGATAATTCAATGATTCTCTTATGTTACTAAGAAATCAAACTTTAATAAAATTAGTAGTAAATAACCATGTATCAAACATGTATTAGAAATCATGTGGTAGGCAAATAAAAGCTTTAGTAAAAATTTTCATGTAGCGCTCATTAGTGAATTCAATAGTATACTAGTAAAACGAGCATGTATTCTCACCCCGAAAATAGTAATGAAAACCATTAAAAGAGGAAAAGGTGGGGCTTATTGATAATCATCGAGGAGTGATGAAGACCAGAAGTAGATGAATCATCGGAAGAGTTAGAAGTGTCTAAGCATAACCTAAAAGACGTGATGCGGCTTAGAATGATAAAGAAGATCGATACGTAAAGATAAATCGAATGATCACGAGATATGTTTCCGAGATATGCATGGCATTGCATTATAACTTAACCAAAGTATTTTTATCCCCAAATTGGTATACATGCCTGAAACTTCATACTTCATTAAGTGTATACTATGTTCTCTTAGCGATTCTTATCTTTTTTTTTTATTTTTACTATGTGGCGCCCTTTTATTTTCTCAATAAAGGCGTAAACTTTGTTGCTAAATTTTTTGTCAAACTTTACAAGTACCATCTCTCTAAACCTATCAAAGTTACAAGGATGGAGGTTTCACCCTGGAAAGATACTTATGTCTAGTTCCTAAAACATTAGCCTTTTATCAAACATTTACCAATCACGGGGAAATGAGTTTTTACTAATCATAACTCAAAACAGAAAGTCGCTGAAAATCTAAAGCTTATGGTTTTGGCATAAACTTCACTATTCTATTAATAGAAATCAAGTTGCATCCAAATAGAGATGAAGCTTATATGTATAATGTTTTACCAGTTTTAAAACCCAACACTTTTAGTGCAATAATTCTGGGATGTTAAAATCTCTTTTTAAAACAGTAGTTCAAGAATTGAACTAGTTTCGGAAATCGATCATATCTCACTCAGACGGAGGAGTGAGATAATGGCTCTATCCACTGACAAAATGTACTTTGAACCTTATTTCTACTACCCCATCAACTTAATACTGTCTTTCTTAGCCATAAAGGTTTGGCTAAATTAACCCATTTATATCTGCTTGGTCTGCAGCACGTCCCAAATTTTTCCTACCAAACACAATTTTGACGTATTTTTCAAACCTCGTAATAGCTTATTAAAGAGATCTACTTGGAGAAGTTGTTTATGATGTAAGTTACTACTGGAGATTGGCTTTCCTATCCTACATTTAGAGTGTTAATATCTGGTAGTTTAATGTATTTCCAAACAATCGTTCCAGATTGGACTTGCAATGTTAAAACGGACCATAAATCCCCTCATTTCCAGAGGAGTGATAATACCATCCCAATTAGACACAGTAGCTTACTATACCTATATCTAAACACCCATGTTAAATTTATAATAGGTCCAGGCCAAAAATATTAATTAGGAATTGCACTTTTTGCTATGAATTGAAATGGACTTCGTAAATTTTCTACCTCTAAATTCAATTCCACAAACTATCCAATCACTAATTAATCAAAAGCTATGCCAATCCTCATCTTATAAACATATCCTAATCAACAATACCATGGTCATGATCAAACCAAGTTCAACCATATAAGTAAATGCTATGTCATAAAAATCAAAAATCAACACATGCACCCAACAAAAATTAAATTACATAAAAGGAAAACAGAAGTTTACAACACATGGAATAGCTAGGAAGATCAAAAACCATAACCCCTTATGGTTTTCCTGAATTTGGCCGAAAAATACCACACAACCCCAAAACAATATCCGAAACTCGATTTCGTTGCATCAAAACTTGTTTACACCATCAATATCTAACCCTTGATGATCCTATTGCTTTTAATTAGATCAAACCCTCAAAGATTAAAAGTTTGATAAAATCAATATCTTCTTAAATCTTGATGCATGGTGGCTATTTGTTATGGGAAGTGTTTAGGGTTTAGTTTGTGATTGATTTAGAATAGATTATGAGTGATTTTGATGGAGATTTGAAGGTGATGGTTGTTCTTGTTGGCTGGTCGTCGAAGGCAGAGGGGAGAGGGAGAGAAGGTCAGTTGTTTTGTTAGTTGTGTGTTTAGGAAAGGTTGAAATTTGTATTACCCTTTAGTTTATATAAGGTTTATCAATTAAGGTAAATATTGGTATAAAAAAAATATGGTAAGTATTTGTTTGGGATTTATTAGCCGACCAAAAGATATATGGGGAGGGACTTATGGGCTTTGTTTGACTTTCCTAATTATTCAATTGACTTCCCATCTTTTATAAAAATTAAAGTGGTGTTTGGTTTTTTTTGGTTTTGTTAGAGCTTAAAACAATTAAGGAGGTGTTTGTTTTAGAGTTTAATAGGAGAAGTAAAAATAAATAAAAAGGGAGTGTTTGGTTTGGGCTTAAACATTTATTTAAAATGTTAAAATTGTAAAAATATCATTTTTGACGCTGTTTCGGCCAAACACGAATAAAAGATAAAAATTAATAAAAATAAAATAAAATAAGCTCTCATGGCTAAATATGACTTTCGTTGATTTTCTCGATCGATAAAACGAATAAATTTACATTGTAGGATTCGCGAGGGTTTAGAATTTGACGATTTTAATAAGAATCAACTAAAATAATAAAAATGAATAATTTAAAATTTAGAGTATAATCGATAGTACGAAATAAGTAGTGACCTTAAATACGGGGTTTTACATGATCCTAGTGTTTGATGAGGTTTTGAGGTTGTTGTTGGTAGGTTTGTAGATGTTTTTGAAGTGCTTTGCAATGAGTGCCAAACTTTTCTGTATATGCTTATTTCTTTGAGCCTGTTCTTTATCACTGTCTTCTTTAGATGCTGGCTCAGATGGAGGTGTAACTAGTTTGACAATCTCTTTACCTTTGTTCCTGGTTGTAGCATGTGTTCTGGTGGATGGTGTTTGTCTTGATGATGGTGCATGGGTTTTTTGAGGTTTTGGTGCTTGATAATAAGTATCTGGAGAGTAATTGTCGGGATAATGTTAAGCAACAGCAACAAGCACAGGTAGATTGGAATTCCTGGCTATTCTTTTAGCACGGATTTCATTAACTTCATTTTTATGTTCCTTCAGAATGTCAAAGAGTGTATGGTATGAAATTGTGTCCAAGTCTTTTTGTTGTTTGACGATTGTCATAAATCTTGACCATTCTGGTTGAAGTTGTTGAAGAAACTGAACATTTACTTGCATGTTGTCAACCTTCAGCTTGTTCCTTACCATTTCATTTATCATCTTATAGAATCTGGAGTAGTCTGACTCAACTGATTCCCCATCCCTTGAAGTGAACTTTCCAGATTCCCAAATCAACTTTGTCTTGACATCTTGTTTGTTGATAGACTCTCCTTGTTGTAGTCATTCAATAGCAAGCCACATTTCTCTAGCAGTAGAATTGGCATCCACTGTTGAATATATGTCATCACCAATTCCATTGAGTATCATACGAATTACTTCAGCTTCAGCATCAATTAGTTTTAGGTTCTCTAGATTGGTGTTGGCATAAGTTTCTTCTTGATCCATTCGTGGTTGTCCTGGTTCATCACCACTGCTGGAACTCCTTTAGTAACAAGTTAAGTTAGGATGTAAGGACCATTTTCAATGTAATGCATAAGTTCATTTTTGTTAGCTTTCGTTGTAACACCCCCAAAATCAGGTAGCAGCGGAATGGTAACAATGGGGTGCTACGTCAAAGTACAACAATCAAGATATAGGAAACGACCTTAAATGGACGTTTTAAGATAAGATTTCATTCGATGCCATAGCAAAATATCAGAGTTTATACATTAGGTCCCATATGTTTTATAAGTCATAAACATTTCACATACATTTTTAATTATACCAAAAGCTTCATAATACCAAAAGATGACTTAAGTTTTTAAAGATAATAAAAGTTGCATAGACTTTAGATAAAACACAGAATTCGTCTTCATTGATATCCGCCACGGCTCCCCTCCAATCTTTATACCCTAGGACCTGAAATTATATGCTAAAAGTCAACACAAATGTTGAGTGAAATCATAGGTCAATCAGAATATAGGATGCTTACCAACAACCTAACACCTCTCAATGTTAAATGCACCTTGATCAAACTAGTGACCCAAGGAAAGGTGGGGATTGTCAGTCCCGATAGATCTATCCACAACACTCGCGCTTACTACAATAGCAATTAACGGTTCATGATAAATAGGGACTTCACGGCAATAAGGTAACTTAGCAATAATATTCAGGCAGTAATCTGGATAGCATACACTTTGTAAACACTTTGAAAACACTTAGAAAAACACTTGTGTCCAATAGTAAAACAAGCAATGTAATTCACCCCGTAGATTTTGTAAAACAATCACGTAGTAAAAAGGGGGCTATGAACTCACCTCGAGTGAATGGTAATCAACAAGTATTCACAATAGAAAATGCGTCACGCTTACGATCGAATGCAACCTAATCCAATATAGGTCGTATAAGTACTAAACACTTTGATTATTTATAGGTCGTATAGCTCATCATACTATCGTTCGGGCTATCATAATTAAGAGGTCATGTAGTGACGTATGAGGAGCTAGGACACTTTAAATCGTAAATCCAACAACTCGTCGATACGCCACCCCGAAGAGGCCTCATTATGAAACTCCCTAGTAATATAGTACTTTGATTAACTAATACCACATATAATTCTATATAGCTACATCACCATCTAATCGTTTTAGTGAAATCATATTTATAAAGTAAAAACGTTTATAAGTATACTTTAGTAAAACTGGCGTAACTTTCTCGTTTTAAGTCCGTTTCTTTCGTTTCTTACGTCCACGCCTTCGTATTAAGACGAGTTATCAAAATATAACATTTTCAAAATCTGAGTTTTCTGATGAATAGTGATTTTTACTGTTCATAACAGTTATATATTTATTTTTATAGATTTAGTTATCGTAAATCTCGTAAATGTCGTAACTTATTCGTTTTAACTCCGTTTTTAGCGATTCTTTCGAGCACGTCTTCGTATTTAAAAGTTTTATCGATTTATTGATGTTTTAAAAGTATAAGTTTCTGTGGTGAATAGTAACTTTTATAAAAATAGTTTTATAAAAGTATATATTTAACGTAAACTTGAAATCGTCGTATCTTTTTCGTTATAAATCGGTTTTTCGAGTTTCTTATCATTTTGGAATCGTCATGAGGCGTACTATCTTTTTAAAACATGGTAGGGCTGTTACCAAGGTCGAACCAAAACAGCCCCTTTATAATACTTATACATATTCATTTTTATAACTTGTTTTATATACCTTTTAACTTAATAATTTACCACAAGTTTTCCAAGACTTATTATATACTTGTCTTACATATTATAAAGTTCATTTGTCCATATTTTGTCCAAGATCATCAAGATCAACAAGTCCACTTATCACATGAAATCATAAGCTTTCTTAAGTACACTTTTAACCATAAACTTATACCAACTTTTTATACTTAACCCATGAGTGTACAAGACTTATATTCCTTTTATAACATCATAATAACATCCATATAACATGTGTATAAGTTCATAAAATCATGTTTACAAGAAAAATCCATTTTTACAAGTTAAACATATCCTAATGGTGATTTAACTATATAGAACTCATATATGCATAAAATGATAAATGTAAAGACATAAAGGGTTTTAGATAACCTTATGGTGATGTAATATGATAACCAACACAATCCAAACCCTTGTTTAGATTATAAACCAAAGCTTGCAAGATCTTGAAACCCTAAACCCTAATCTTCCATTTTTCTTGTTTAACACTTGTAAAGGTTTAACCAAACCTTCAAACCATCTTAGTAGGTCTTAGATATGATGTGTGTATGCTTGTATAAGTAGTAGAAAAATTTGTATGGGTTGGTTGTGGTGCTTGGTTTTGAGCCGTGAGCTAGGAGGGGGGAGGAGGAGAGGTTTTTGTGTTTTACACTTATACAAATGAGATGTGTGTGTTCTAGTTGCTAGTGAATGTCTTTTATATCTCACATGGCTAGACAAGATGTACATAGAAGTCTTGGGACAATGGGAGGATTTCATGGAAAGTCTTTGGTCTTGGTCTCAAAAAGTAAGAATCATCCCATGGTTTTAAGGAATTGTGTTTTTCAACTTGTAATATCTTTGTGTTTTTCATCCTATAACCGGATATGTATGTATATAGGTAAGATATTTTTGTAATTTTTATGTATTGGGTATAAAAGTGGGTATTTGTTGAAGCGTAGAAAAGTTTTGGTGCTTCCGGGTATGCCTAAATGTATTTAATTGCGAAACGTAAACGTTTTACGCAACCAATAAAAATAAAATATAAAAAGTTGATTATTACTTTCGTAAAAATAATATATTGCTTACTTGATAAAAACTTTAATTCGTTTGGTGTCCATTTACGTTAATTGTTGATTTTTAGTTTACGCGATTTTACTATATAATAAGAATTAAAAGTAAACGCGTACGAGAAAAAAAATTAATAATTAGTAAAATAGATGACGTCGTAAATGACCTGAAAATACGGAATGTTACAATGGACCGATTATAGATGGTCAATCTCCTAAGAAGTAGATACGAGAAGCGGAAGGATAAGGCCCTTAGAGCGGGCAAGACTCCAAGAAACTATAGAGGAACTAGACTTCTTTCAATACACTTCATTCATTTTATTGATGATTGACTGATACAAGATGTTACAATTTATAATGCAAAAGATTGTAGGGAAACATGTACACGTTTATTAAAATAAAATCTGATTATAATTAATAAATAATTAACAGAAAATATAACAGACAGAATGGGGTAGAAGCAGAAGACAAACACTATGAATGATAAATAAAAAAAGCAGTAAAAGGTCGTGGAACGAGGCACGTGTTGGACACGCTTCCCTTAAAACAAATTCGTCGTCTGTTTCCCAAGGTACAACGTTCACAGTTGTTGTACAACCGGACTTGACAAACTTGCCTGAAATATCACAAAAAATCTTACGTGTTTATGATCGAAGGATTCTGGAATTAGGTAGCAGGAGAGCTCCATCTTTTTGATGTGCTAAACTGAATGAATTCAAGTTCAATTTATAGCCAATTCATGTCTTGGTCACCAAGACAGAATATTTGCTCCAAAATTAAACTGATATGCAAATCTTTTATTCCTAAAACACGATTTGCATATAATATATACACATATAATATTTTGTTAAGACTTCTTCGTAAATCTAAATCTATTCCTAAAATAGATATACACAGAATATTCTGGAAAAGGAATCCTAGATTTTGTGTTTCTCGTGCCTCACTTTGAGACACGATATCTCATTCATATTATTAACCTACTTTTCCAACAATCCCCTACATGAATGGAGATCGGTCGAAAACACACAAAAGTTTCGGCGAAATTTTTGCAGTTAAGTCCTGCATAGGATAGGTAGGTGTGACCCTTTGAACCTTCCCTTGTGAGATGCACTTAGTCTCCTAGATCTGAGTAGACGCGATGTCCTTAAACTCAACATCTATTTACGTAGACGACAATACACACTCACACAAGACTCTCCCTAACCTTGTCAAGTCCTCATAGTCGTGCCCGATATGGTCATGAGCACTAGCCTGGTTCTGCAAGAGCACCTTCGAATCGACCCTACTTCTCTCTCACATAGGTGATTTCATCCTGAATCATTAAAAACATATATTTTGTGATTTCATCTTGAATCATTATGCTTTGTGATTTCATCCTGAATCATTAAAGCCATATGTTTAACCTCAACAAGTCACATTTGTTATAGGAATGGACTAGGATGTTACAATTTTAAGTAACACCACATATTGACGTGACTTTCCCTACATTTCTATGATTAGGTCGTCCTATTAAACCTAGATCTTGGGATCTCCAGCCAACTGGGTTAGGTTTTCCTTCATAGAAACTCATTCCTTTAAGGGCTTTAGTCACATTCCTTTAAACGACTTTCTAACTAACTCTCTTCTTAAGCCTTTCATAAGAGGATCCACGATGTTATCCATTGACTTTACGTAGTCAATCGTGATAACTCTATTTGAGAGTAGTTGTCACACCAATCACCGTCTATGATGAATATGTCTCGATTTACCGTTTTACATTATGATATGTGCTCTATCAAAATTCAATTGACTATCACACTTAATAACCATGGCCGTTATCGGTTTACGCCATCTTGGTATGTCCTTTACAAATTAACGTAAATATCCCGCATATTCTATAAATTTATCTTAAATGACAAATTCAAATTTCATCATAGATTTAGCTATAAATGTCTGTTTGAAATACTTTTAAGATTTCTAAGACATAGTTTTCCACTTAGCGTAAGTACATCCGCTTTGGTGGATCTAGATTCTTTTACATAAGAAACTGAATTTGCATTACTCTATCATTTGATAACAACCAGATTTCTTCCATAATGCAATTTCATAAGTATCATATTACTTTTGTAATACTATTCAAATGATTATCACTAAAATTACTGGTATACTTGACCTGGTTATAAATTCAGGTCACACACACGTCATTACACACATAATATGTCCAATATTATTTGAGTATTCAAAATGGGCAACACCTTTACTCTATTTTAAATAGATTAAAAAGATGTCATTGAATTCTAGCTAGGCCGGAATCCCCCACATTGAACCTCTCAAGAATATTGTCCTTATAATGTTTTTGACTTCAAAACAAATCCATATTGGTTCACATTCCAAGAACCATATCCAACAAGGCAACAACTAATGAAGTTCATGTCAAATCTTGACTCCAACATGTCATTAGTGGATTTGTTTATCTTGTTATCACTTCTAGTGATAATTAATTATACCATCTATGTATAAACACAAGAATACATATATACTATCGATCGCACATACATCCATTAATTTTGAATCCACATTCTTACATGATATGGTCAAAAAAATTGATGTCATTGTTTGGGAGCTTGCCTTAAGCCATATAATGACTTAACAAGCCTACAAACTTTGCTCTCTAGTCCAGGAGCCATGAAACCCTCAGGTTGGTTCATGTATAGTACTTTTTCTAAATCCCCGTTTAGAAATGTCATTTTCACATCCATTTGATGAACTTCTCAATTTCTTAATGCGACCATTTTGGTGATTTTCCAAATTTCTTAAAGCGCAATACAATTATCATTCTAACCGAGGTTATTCCTCGGTAACCTCGAATAAGTTTCAAGTAGTCTAGACCTTCCACTTGACTAGAACCCTTGGATTACCACTTGGCTTTATATTTGTCCAACGTACCATCAAGCTTTCATCTTCTTCTTGATGATCCATTTATAGCCGAGGGGTTTACAACAAGAGGTAAATCACGAGCTCCCACGAATGGATGTTTTTGTAAAATAGATTCTATTTCACTTTTGAGGCTTTCTTCTCCATTGTGCCCGCTTCGAGAAGTTTACCCGCTTCTCGGTAAGATGCGGTTCATTTTCTACCATAAAAGAAACAAAATCGGTGCCACACGATTTCGCGTTTCTTGCCCTTTTGGCTTCCTTCTTGTTCACTTCTTCTTCCATTGGTTTGATCTTGTCTCGCATCTTGGAGACATTTTCATTTCTTTGTCTCTTATCTTGAAACTTTGTCATCTAATCTAGATGACTCCAGTTCCCTTTGATAAACAAGGATATATATTTCAAAGAAAGAAGCATTCCTGGATTCCATTATTGTATTCTTTGGATAACTGGATTTTTCGTTGCATTACAATGAAACGATAAGCAGTGCCTTTTCTTAGCATATCCAATGAATATACAATCCACAGATTTAGTCCAATCTTTTGGGCCTTGGAGTGGCACAGCTACCTTGGCTAAACAACCCACACTCGTAAGTATTGATATGATGGTTTTCTTCCCATCCATAATTCATAAGGATTCCCTTCTTTTCTTACGAGGTAGCTTATTAAAAGATAAGAGCTGTCAGAATGGCTTCCACCCCACAGTCCTGGCCATGCCCGAACTAGCAACATGGCAGTAACCATTTCTTTCAGGTACGGTTCTTTCCTCAGCAATACCGTTTTGCTGAGGGAATAGGGAGCAGTGAACTCGTGTCTATTTCCATGTTGCGCACAAAGTCTCGCGAAGGGACCACTATTCACCTCCTCTAATCACTTCGAACAACCTTGATTTTCTTAGCCCAATTGATCTCGACTTCGGTTTGTATAGAACAAACTTGTCTATAGCTTCATCTTTACTTTTCAACAAGTAAACATAGCAATACTTGGTACAATCATCATAAACGTGATAAAGTACTTATTGCCCACCCTTCGTGGGTAGTGATTTTCAAACACATATGGCTTGTGTATAAATCAGTGGTTTCGGATGTTCGCTTAAACCGACTTGAAAGAAGTTCTTGTAAGTTGGGCTTCAACACAAGTTTCACATTGTATTTTAGAATCAATATGAAAGTTAGGTAAGCTATTAAATTTTAATTAAACGACGCCATCGAATTAAAATTACATGTCCAAGACCGACCATGCACACATTAGAAGACTCAATCAAGTTAGCAGAAGAGATCATTTTATTGATATCAGTCTGGACCACAATTACATTGAGTTTACAAGCATCCACTGCATAAACCCTTACCAACAGACATTTGATCTTAGACAAAACAAACTTATCAGACTCAAAGACTAAACGAAAACCCAAACTTGTTTAACAGCCAACCGGACACAAGATTCTTGCGAATCTCCAGAACATACAAGACATTAGTCAACTTGAGCTCTTTCTCGGATGTCATCTTCAAAATAACATCTCCTTCACCCTTGATATCACATTTGCAGGTGCCCATGATACAACTTTTGTCCATTGCAACCGCTCTGAAAGAGTGAAACTTACGCTTATCACCCCCCCCCCCACCACCCCCCCCCCACCCCCCCCCCCCCCCCCCCCCCCCCCACCCGCCCCCCCGCACACACATGACAGTTGCCTCCAGTATCAATCCTCCATCCACTTACGTTGTTAGAACCTAACCAGGTAACCCTCAGAGATCATAGCAAACGACGCAGACACCATGCATCATACCCACATCATCATTCACCATATTTTACCTGACGTGGATTCGCCCGCTTTCGGCATCTTGCAATTACACACGGTGACCAGGTGGTCCCACATTGTTGTACAAGTCCCCTGGAACTTCT
The DNA here is from genome assembly GCA_026074375.1 of Tanacetum coccineum. Lineage (NCBI taxonomy): Eukaryota > Viridiplantae > Streptophyta > Magnoliopsida > Asterales > Asteraceae > Tanacetum > Tanacetum coccineum. The sequence continues at coordinate 25,714 of BQNB010045891.1, read as the reverse complement.
GCTTTCACAATCCCCGCTTAGCGCAAGGTACTCAGAACTTCCGTTTGCTCTTCTTGTCATTCTTCCTTTTGTCTTTGCCTTATTCCCCTTGGAATTAAACCTTGAAGATGACCCAGCATGCTCAACCATATTAGCCTTGGCAGACTCAGGTGTATAAGTGTCTTTCTGAGCCAGCTTGTTGTCCTCTTCAATACGAAGACGAACAACCAAGTCTTCAACACTCATCTCCTTTCGCTTATGCTTCAAGTAGTTTTTAAATTCTACCCAGCTTGGAGGTAACTTTTCAATAATAGCAGCAACTTGAAAAGTTTCACTCAAGGTCATTCCCTCAGCATGAATGTCGTGTAGCAGAACCTGCAGGTCTTGAACCTGACTGACCACGCTCTTTGAATCAACCATCTTGTAATCCAAAAACCGAGCTACCACGAATTTCTTTGTACCAGCATCTTCTGTCTTGTACTTGCTTCCAATGACTCCCATAATTCTTTGGCAGTCGTGGTCTTGCAGTACACATTATACAAAGGATCTATCAAACCATTCAGAACATAATTGTGACACAAGAAGTCTGAATGTTTCCATGCTTCCACAGCTTGCACAGCCTGTGCATTAGAGGATTGACCTTCGGCAGGAGGTTCGACCTGAGGCACAGTTTCTTTCAAGAACCGTGCAAGACCCAAGGTGGTGAGATAGAAGAATAAAGGGGGGTGGGGGGCTTCTTCTGTGCCACCTCTTAAAGTTTCTGACCATTGAACTTTTACTGGCTTTTCTGCATGATTACCACTGTGTTGGTAACCGCGCACCGGTTGGGATCACAACTTAGTCGCAGAGAGAGTTAGAGTGTTAGTCATCTGAAAGATTAACACAACCAGTTTAACCAAACTGTAAGATCACTCGTAATCTCGCTTGTACCGGATCTGCTTCAAAGAAACTCAGTCTTGGTTTCAATGAATAAAATAGACCAGTGTATATTAAATCAAAGCTTGATTTAAACCCGCAAACTGATTCGAAAATTATTAACGATCTATAAAACTGCAATTAAATCTGTTTTGTAAAACTGATTTCCAACGAAACACTATCAAGGTTTCGACAGAAATAGTTTATAAGAAAACTTGTTAACAACATTAAATCCAAATTAAAAGTGTTTTAATTCTGTGTAAACAGAATCTGTTTTAAGACTGTTGGGAAACCTGCATACTTTTAATAGCGTAAATCGAATAACGTTAACAAGTAAATGAACGGAAAGAATTAACAGATAATCAAAGCAGTAAACGAACGAGGCTCGTGTTTAACACGATTCCCTTAAAACAGATTCGCCGTCTGTTTCCCAGGGTACAACGTCCAAAGCTGTTGTACAGCCGGACTAGACAAACTGACCTGAAAGATTACGGAAAGGATCGAGGTTTATGATCGCCGGAACTGCTGGAAAGATCGCTCAAAAGCTGCTGCGTGTGGTTTATTTTGGAGTTCGTTTTTCTCTTATAAAAAACTGAATGAGACGGTTCCATATATAGGAAACCCTATCTTGGTCAACAAGCCAAGATAGTTGCTGAAATTCAGCCGGGTTTATCTATACACGATTTTGAATTGTTGATAGATTCAACTTTTGAACCTAAAGAATATTCTGGAACCTCAACAGAACTGGTAGCAAAAAGATAGGCGCGTAGGCGAACCACCGGAGCTGCATTCGTGTCCGCAGGTCGCGCGGGCTCGCATGAGTTCAGTGGAACCGAACCCATCTTGGCCCAGAAATCCATTTTTTGCACCCCCCCCCCCCCCCCCCCCCGCGCGTAGACGTGGGAGCATAAACCCCACAAAGGAATTTACAAGCAACTACCAAGGTTTCATTATAAACCCAATCCCACTTCACACTTTGGGCGATGTGGGATAGTTCCAGATTCGTGTTCCACGTGCCTCACTTTGAGTCACGATATCTCATTCATCTCTACTCCATTTTGGACACACTTTAGCTCATTGCGAAGCTCTCTTGGAGGAGAACGCAAAGCCCCAATCTAATATAAAGATATCTAACATCTACATATATTAAATAGTGTCCAAAGTTTGCAAATCCTCACTTTGCAAAACCATATTTTTTCCAACAGTTTTTTTTATTAATTGAATAATGAGAGTGTTTACAATATAAATACAGATATACCATACTAAAAGGCTAGATGGGCTTGGCCCAATATAAACTATGCTACACACTCAATAATTGTCTATTAACAAGCGTACGTGCTAGGGGTGTTGATCGGTTAAAAAAAATTAAACCGATCCGAAATACCGAAATTTTTATTGGGGTCAACTCGAAAACCGAAATTAAAACAAAATAATTATATAGATGTTTAGCAAAAAAAAGTTATTTCAAGCATAAAAAATGGTTTTTTTATATTATGATAAATTTTTAAAGGTATGTTTTATGCATGAATTTAAAAAAATATATATATATATTTATATAAATTCGGTTTTCGGTTTGGTTTTCGGTTCTGATTGTCAAACCCATATCCAACCCGAAAACCGATCGGTTCGGTTTTGGCAAATTCGGTTCGGTTTTTAGTTCGATTCAGTTGCTTTCGGTTCGGTTCGGTTTCGGTTTTCGGTTTATTCGGTTTATTCGGTTTTTCTGCTCACCACGTGCAAGAGTGGCATTTCTCAAGTCAATGTGTAAGTTCAGGTGACTGTAGAGCCTATCAAACACATAGCACAGGAACTGGACATGTTTAACACCCCATAAGCTCTTTGTTTGATCCCTTTAAGATACGGCTTCTTACTCTATATGTTGACACGACCAGAATGCGCCACATCCCATCTTAAGTAGCCTACGACATAGTAACCAGTTATTCTATTAAGATCTAACAAAAGTATTGCTATCGTGAAAGGGCGATAAATATTCTTTTAAGTAAAATAAATAACTATGTCAGACACCTCTCAAGATGTGTAAACCTATCTATAGGAACAATACCATCTCATTTTCGCAGCTATGAACTAATGCTATGATTAAATTAAGACTGGAACAGTAAATATCCTTAACAAGTTTGTTTGCCCGCGCTCCGCTGCGGAACGGTTAGCGGACATCGTTTTGGGTTAGCCGTGAGCATGTCGGGAGTTTTTTCCTACCGACGCGTTATCACATGACCTTTGCGTCAATGCTTAAAATTCACCCTTAAATGAGTGTTGTCGGTCAGTCATAATCCCTAATCATTGAACAAACGCGCAAATATGTCCAAAAACTTGATGTGAAATATAAATCCATGATTGACTCGCTAACATTGCTATAAAATCTTACTATAACTGTTCATGAGACCAACATTGTGAAAACGGTTTTTTATTATGTTCCCAAGAAGATGAAGATACATTTTCACAGTAAGGTCAATAGATATAAAAAGTGATCATGTGACTTATAAGCTAAACATAAACCAAAGAGGTAACAATTGCGACCCGCAACCCAAATACCAACATTAACTAAATTCAAGCCAAATGGGTTAATTAAGCCGTACACTGCAAAAGATAATTTACAAAATACATATATAAACCATGATTTTCGACCTGTTTCCTTTTTGGAGATAAATTACAACCTCTAATTTATGGCATATTAATAAGGTATCGTGTTAGAGATCTAGAACTAAGATAGATCTTCTAGCCTTTGTGCATGTATAGTACGTAAGTAATCCAAGCACATACGTGAGAGACTCAAGAAATGTTTAGCGGAAACTACAAATTCATAAAGAAGAACAACCATATGCAACAACGATCCTCTATGGATCTTCTATTGATAATAAGTGATTTGTGCGGGTCAATCGGTGCCAACCCTAATGCTCAAGGTGTCTTTTATAGGATAAGAAACCCTATTTGGTCAACAAGAAAACTAAAACTCGTAAAGATAAAACATCAATATCAATCTCTTCCTATTTATCTCATTCCGATGTTTATGAGAGAATACGAAGAAAAATAACTATAATTCCTTAATTACATTAATTGCATCTAATCAGCAGATTCTATCTCTGTCAGCAGGAACGAGAACATGACCAGCAGAAACATAATCAGCAGATTCTATCTCTGTCAGCAGGAACGAGAACATGACCAGCAGAAACATAATCAGCAGGAATGCTACTTGAACTATCAGCAGGAACGACTTAATGCTATCAGCAGAAACGACACTTAGTCGTTTGTAGTTTGTCCCAACAATCCTCCCCTAAACTTGGTGTTGACTCTGTTAATTCCAAGTTTCTAGATAGATCTTCTTGAGGCAAGAGGATTGAAGAGCAGCAGGAACAAAGTAAGCAGCAGCAGCATACAAAGTAACCAGCAGCAACACAACAAGCAGCAGAAACTATAGAAGCCACAGCAGCATCAAAGGAAACAGCATGAACTCGATGAACAGCAGAATCAAATGAGGCAGCAACATCTCTAAGCAGCAACTTCCAGTCTTTGGAGCAACAGCAACATGGACAAGTATGTACATCAAAACATAAAATTTCAGTCTATTCTCATCACTTCCAGGTGTGTTAACTCCTGTGAGAGGTGAATCATTGAAAATGTAAATGGATTTGATGTCTCTTTACCTGTAGCCGTTTGCTCAGGGCTAGTCAATCCTTTGGCACCTAGAAAAGGTAAATTCCATGGTGGATTGATGACCATGTCAACTCTTTGTACATGAAACATGGTGAGTCGAGAACCATACAATTTTGAGTAAATTGTCAACTGTCAACGGATTTGAGAGGGTCTTTACCATGAGCCGTTGGCTATGGACTAGCCACTTTTCATCCAAAGAATATGGAAAGTGATAACCATCCAGTTTTGGGTAACCTGGCAACCATCAACGGATTTGAAAAGGTCTTTACCAAGAGCCGTACCCTCTTGGACTAGCCACTCTTTGTTACAAGAACATGGTGAGTGAAGGCCATAGGATTTTTAGCAAACCCTTACAGCTATCAACGGATTTGAGTTACACACTAAAGCCGTTTGCAATGGTGAGCCAAACTCTTTCTCGGCTGTTAGCCATGGTGAGCTGAAAACCATATGTCGTGCAGTGCAAGCACTAACACCAAAGTGAGACAACAACATACGATCAATACACTAACTAAGAGGTTTTTTTTTTTTTTTTTTTTTTTTTTTTTTTGAATAAGAATACTAACGAAATTAGTGAAAACAAATACTAACGAAGACACAAACTTACATAGGAGCAGAGGCGAGACACTCATAGGATTCCCGCAAGCCATCCTGTATCATCTTGAATAAACACTTCCAGCAACCCACAAAACATCCCGGACAGTATGAGGTAGTAACATGGAGCATGTGATGCAAATCTTTCAAGCAGTGGATGCCGGATAGGATAGACCTTGTCACAATCATATAATCGGTTTTTCCCATGTGTTAAGTCCAAGACATGAACAGAGCTCTTGGATTTAATTTCCAGTGCTCACACCTGTCTTCTTGGTTTCCAAAATTCTTCCACATCATAGAATGTGGGACTGACACAACAAGATGAACATCCTACAGAGGTTCAACCATCATCCACACTGGGTTCTGGCGAATATACCGTTACAGACGGCGACGTAAAAGTAGAAAGATCCTCACGATAGACATGAGGTATGACAACTCTTTCAGTAGAAAAAGTTATTGTTGCCATCGTTTTTCCTGATAATACACAGGATTTTAAGTGTTACAAAAGAATCGGGCAACGCACAAATCTCCCAATCTTTAAATGCTCCATTACCGAATAGGGGAAGATAATCTCTAGATCATCATCCACTCTCCAATTCTCAGAACTGAGGAAGACGTCAAATGGTCTATCCCACAAAGAGGTATCACTTCGCACCCACGATGTTTAATACGAGAGCGAGGAGGAGAATAGGCAGTTCAGAAATGGTTCAACCTTTACCCGTGGATCAAACAATATCATCATCTGGGGAGTTTGTCCACAACTACAACACCTTGCACAGATCCCCCCCCCACATCCCATACCACCACCACCTATCCCCATCCACACAATTCACAACCACCACTCACCCCCCACAAACCACCCACCCCCCCATCCCCCACCCAACCCCATTAACCCCCTCACCCCCCATACCCATCCACCCAAACCAAACCATAAACCCCACCAACCCCAACACAAATACCCACACCCAAACAGTTGCCACACCCCTATTAACCCACCAACCCAACACATAACCCCCACCCATACCCCACTTACCACCATACACCCTCCCCCACACACATTATTTCCCAACACACCACACCATATCACCCACCCACACCACCCCACCCCACCACTCCCCAACCACACCACACCCCCCCAATATGACACGCGAAAAGAGAATCTCAGCTAGTACTTCATCATCCGAGTCTGGTTCAGTAGCAACGCGAGACAGACCTATCTGCTCGCCCTCATCATTATCCAATAAAAACGCATGAACACCTCCTGGTGTGGGTTCAAACAGAACATCAATTGGTATGTGATCAGTAGAGACCGGTGACGGGGAAGAGCTTTCGTCAGAATCTGCAAATGGGGAAATTCCAAGCTCACGATGTGAAGCAGGAGAATCCATTGCTGCTGAAGTGGGAACAGTAGAAGCAGTACCAGTAGTACCAAGTGTACCACCAGCAGTATCAGGAACAGCAGAACCAGACATAGGAGTAGAACCAGCAGGATGAAAACTACTACCACCAGCAGAATCAGGATCATCAGCAGGTTGTGTGGTAGCAGCAGGAACATCAGAGGGCTGTGAAGAAGCACGTTCAACCCGTTGTCTTTTAGAAGGAGGCTCAGTTAGAGCAGGCTTGGGTCGAAATAGATTATATTGAGCACTCAATAAATGATCCTTTTCCAGACGTCTGCAGATATTCTCGTATTCTTCAGTCAACTGTTGTTTCGACATAGCCGTGACAGCTTTCATAGTGATAGTACCATTATGAGCCGCACACCACTGATTTTTAACCAAGTTACGCATCATTTTGGTGACTTCTGATTGCTTTAGCGGCTTTACCTTGGAATGTCTATAGCGTAAATCTGCCAAGGCTTCCTTTCTTCGTTCCTTAATGGCAGTCATGCGCTCATAAAGTTGTTCTTGGTTGAACATCAGCTCCCAACAACTCAGTGCAGTGCAGGAGATTTTGTACCGACTTGCATCATCTATGTCAACATTCCGTGTCTGTCATGCGCAGAAAGAGTTCATCTAATTCCTTCGCACGCTGCTCAGAAACAAGAGCAGTCTGCCTGAGCCAATCCTCAGCCTGTAACTGCTGACCAACGCGGCATTGCCTGTTCTTACTTCGAGGCGTTGCTGGCCTCGTGCTTCCTCTGCAAGAAACTAGCAGGGATCTCCAATCTGGCATGGGAGCCTTGCCCTTATCAGCACCAACAGAGCAGACCAGCGGATTCAGAGATATCCGCGTGAGGAAGAACATCAGTAGAACGAGGAGCATGAAACTGCGCAAAGGCGGCGTATAGAACTCTGTCATTGCGACGTCATGAACCGACCTCTTACGCCTAGAGGACCATCCATCCTCTTAGCGTTCCTCTATATCCTCAGAGGAAACAGTAGGCTTGTTCGTGACCCAGGGCCTTCGATGCCATACGTGATAATCCTTCAAGGTCAACCGCATCTTGAATATCCACATCCCCTTCTGTGGCAGGAGCATCACCCACCAACCGTGCTGTCCTCAATTGTTTAACCGTTCGCTCCAACTTCTTTACTCGGGATACAAGTGTCAAAATTGCTTCCCCCATGATTTTCTTTGAGGTTCCCAACTCAGTTTCCAATGAGTCGATCCGTCCCATACACCTGTCAATCTTTGCAGATAAACTTGTTAGAAGTGCAGGGTCCTCTGCCCTACCAGCAGCATCGGCTGTTGGTCGTCAGGAGATAATCAGGCCCAGCATGTGTCTCTCAAGGAATCCACCAAAAAAAAAGGAATGGTCTCATCTTCCATGGAATTGAGATTAGTAAATGTCTTCAGGCTCATATATAGTTGGCAGGCCTAGGTAGGGGACCAAAGATAACGGGTTCCTCAAGAGCAGGGTCAACAAAATCATAGGGACGGGGCGGTGGGCCAAAAATGATTGGGTCATAGAATCAGGTCCACAAATCAGCTGGTTTAGGGACAGGACCCAAAATAATGCTCTTCAAGACTCAAAGTTTGTGCGGGCGGGGTTGGTGGTCTAGGTGCAAGAACAGAAGGCCATGGTCTCCAGTCAGTACCAGGTGAGACAGGGTTAGGTACTACCCATTCTGTCTCAGGCTGCCTCTCTGGTGTTGTTTCCCTAACAGGGAAAAACGGTGGGAGGGTAGGTACTGGGGTGTGACATAGCTGGACTAACAGCAACTGCATGGGCAGGATCAGGTTCCTATCAGCAGCATCATTGCCAGCAGCAGCAATGGCAAGCATGGGTGGTGTCAAAGATATTGCCTCTCCCTCCCATTTTAACTTCATATTAGAAAACAGTTTCCGAGTAAAACCAAAAGTGGGTCGAGGGGTTCGGTCAGCTGTCTCTAGGGACACATGCATTTGTATAAACCGTGGGTACATTAAAATATTTTATGTTTGTAGCCTTAACATTCGCAATCATCACCTTCTAAGATAAGAGTGAAAATTTTAAACCATACCAGTCACGATAAACAAATTATGGGATGTGGCCAATGGAACTTGGATATTGATACAACTTCCAGCCTTAGGGCTCAGACAATGCAAAAGGTATGCAACAGAAAATCTCACCATGTGAGGAGAGGGATGGTGCTTAAGAAATGTAAGTGTTTACTGGAGGCTACCAATGCCCCCATACCCGAATATAATATCATCAATTTGCATGTCAAAGATGCCATTGGCATCATCAAGTTGTAACTGAGCCCTAATGAAGCGACTCAGTCACGACCACCTCACGGCCGTCAATAGTCTGCAAACTAGGTCTTGTGGGACCCAGCAGCTTTTGGGCGGCGAATGTAGCGGTTGTCCCAAATTTGTTTGACCAATGAGTCAAACACGGACGGAGGGGGTCTTGTGTTTAATAAGGCGTACATCTATGGAGTGGGTCCAAGTAGCTGAGGATATCTGTGAAGTCCTCGGACATCTTTCCCTCCCCTGTAAGCGATTAGGTTGTGTGTAATCTTTGTTCTGGTGTGTGCCTTTGGTGATTACGGAATGTAGGTTGAAGGAACAGAGTATGCAAGGCAAAAGATTTTGATGTATGTGTATGTGTGTGGGAAAGATGAAAATTGTATTTGGGGGTAATTAGGTTAATGATGACCAATGTGGAAAAAGTTAACCTTTTAATTCGATTGGTACAATATTAACCTCGGAAGTTGAAGTAATTGAGTGAAAAATCAACTTGTCCGCCGCTTTTTCAGGCAAGTGGTGACCGCCAAGCGCCGTCTAATGAAATTTAAACGAAATACTATGCCAAATTGCATTTTTTAAGACCAGCAGTAGTAAAGTCACCCGCAGTAAAAAGTCTTAAGAAAATCAGCTAGAAAAAGTCAATCAGCAGATATTGAAGTATGTGACTCTGCACACACGCGTCAGGAAGCTGATACATTGTTTCCACCATCTGGATTGGTTACTATCAAGCATAATACAAGTGACTAGTGGCATGCTGAAGAGTCAGCAATAGCAGACACCTTGTTGACAGAGGAACTAACACCCTATCAGCAGAAATGAATCTACCAGCAGCATAGCCCATAGCTACCAGCAGGAACAAAGAATCCAGCAGGAACCAATACTTTATGCAGAACCATCAGTATAACCAACAGAAAAAAAACCTATCAGCCAAAAAGGTATAATACCTGCAGTTAACCAGAGTAATAAACTAGCTGTTAACATTAGGCAAGCAGGAAAAGTGATATTCCTGCAATAACCATTGTACAACAGCAGAAACCAATCGTCCAGCAGGAAAGATAACTACCAGCAGAACCATAGTACAACCAGCAGAAACCATTCGTCCAGCAGGAAGGATAACTACCAGCAGAAACCATAGACCAACAGTAGAAACCAATGTCCAGCAGGTAAGATAACTACCGCAGATCATAGTACAACCAGCGAAAAACCAAGCGTTGCAGCAGGGAAAGATAAACTTCCAGGGGTAGGGAACCATAGACCAACCAGCAGAAACCATTCGTCCAGCAGGAAGAATAATACTTACCTGTTGAAACATTGTAAATCCAGCTGAACCAACCTGTCAGCAGGAATAAGGTAACAAACTTAAATAACAGAGTATTGGACTACATACAATTCACAAGAAATTAATAATCCCACATAACATCTATCCAACTGCAGAAAAGTTAGAATTTACTTGTTATACAACACACGCCTCCCCTTAGGCTTATACCTCCCATCAATTCACGAAAGAGGGATTCACCATCCCAATATGGACCACCAGATATGCAAATCTTGGTCCATCAAATGCCTTTGTCAGTAAATCAGCCACATTGTCATCGGTGTGGATCTTCAGCACTTGAATCTGTTCTTTCTTTGGCATCTCATATAAAGTGATGCAGAATCTCAATATGCTTGGTCCTTTGATGAAGACTGGATTTCTTCACAAGCATATTGTGCTTGGTTGTCGTTGCAGATTTTTGGTTTTCATGAAGTTGAAACCTAATCCAGCACTGGTTCTGGATCCAAAGAACCTGAGCACAGCAGCTAGCAGCAGCAACATACTCGGCCTCAGTGGAAGAGGTAGCCACTATAGTCTGCTTTTTGCACTGCCATGAAATTAACCTTCTGCCCAGAAATTGACATCCACCTGTAGTGGATTTCCTATCCCCATGAGAACCTGATTTATCACTGTACTGTAAGCTTAATGGAATGGGAGAATCTTGAGGGTACCTCAAGCCTAATTTGGTGGCCCTTTCAGATACTTGAAGATTTTCTTGACTGCATTCAGTTGAAAGCAGTGGGAGTATAAATGATTGTTCGGAAAAGGAACAACTGGCAAACATTATTCGTTTCTTGAAGCGGTGAGTTAATAATAAGTGAACCAATCATGGATCGGTACAAATGTACATTAACTGGTGGATCAGTTTCATCTTTCAATTTGGTCTTAGCAGCTTCATAGGGTGTTGTTGCAGTTCTTAAAGATTCTGTCGGAAATTGTAAGCATATCTTTAACGTACTTGTCTTGGCTGATAAAAAGACCATCAGGCAACTGTTTCACCTGTAGACTATGAGAATGTCATCCTCTACATAGCACTCTTTTCAATTCACCATTCATCAATACCTCAAATTCATCTCACCAGGCTTTATTGGTTGCCCTAAGATGTTGTAATCCTCATAAACCTGTACCAAAATTATATCACTGAATCTTTCTTGATGAAGAGTGTCTTGCAATGTAATCTCTGAAGTTGTGTTGTAACAGAAAAGTAGACAATCTTGCATACAGGTGAGTGCGGTTGAAGTCCATACAGTGCTTTAAACCACTATGTATACATGCTTTGGTGAGTAAGGATCTTCAAACATTTAGGCTGAGTGACATAACTTCTTATTCAATATTCTCAATAGAGAAAGGACTCTTAACGTCCAGTCTGATATTAACAGAATGACCATATAAGAAGCTAAAGCCATATACAGTCTGATAGCCTATATTCTGGCCAATCGTGCAAATACACTCATCGTAATCAATGCCCTCCTCTTGTCGGGTCCCTGTTGCAACCAATCTCTTGCTTTATTCCTTACAATATGGCCTATGGCATCGCTTGTTCTTTCAAAATCATTTTGTCCTATTGCATATTTGCCAACTGGGAGAGGGACAAGGGTTTTCCATACTTGCTGATTGATGGGAACTGGTTGAATTCTTTCTGATTGCATCAACCCAATCAGGATCCTCAAGTGCTTTAGCTTTAAGAGTGGGCTTGTTCTATCTGAGAAAAGGAAGACAAGCAGAAGACAATGGAGTTGGTCTGTATCGATTGGGTCCTTTGTTGATCTTGAATCTATCCATATGTAACGCATTTCAACAAATTGGATTTTTGAGCTTGCTTCTTGTCATAGAGGAGACGCAAGATCACCAAGAATCTGAGTTGAGGATGAATGTGTTCAACCCGTTTGGTAGGGACTGGATTCACTTCCACAGCAGTGCTAATTGGTAAGAGTAGCACGATACTCATCATCATACGAGAGATGTAAGATGCCGATGAGATTTGATCCATGCATACATCAGAGGGACGGAAATTCATGTAGTGTTTTCACTTGAGCCAATTGTTGACCAGGAGGAGTGTAGACTCCATCAGCGTAGACAGGGGTGAAAGTCAGCAGAAACAGATGAATGAACAGCAGGATTTGCTCTCATCAGTAGGTTCAACCACGACCAGCAGGTGGAACGCTATCAGCAGGGATTACAACAGCAGGGATCACTATCAGCAGAGGTACTGCCAGTTGATTACACCATCTGCTGAATCAAACGCCAGAGGATCCTTAACAGCAGAAATCATACGCCAGCAGGATCCTTTACAGCAGAAACACTTGTTCTCGAATTTCAGCTTCAAGATTGGACATAGTATTTCTGATGTTGCTGCGAGGAACAAATAACCTTATGTGCAGATGCGTGGGGGTGGGGGGGGGGGAGGGGGGGGGGCCCCTTAGCTTCATGTTCTTTGTCTTTGATGCTTTGCATATCTCTTCTGCATAATCTGCATTGCGTTCCATAATACGGGACCATTGCTGGATGAAGGGACTGCATATATGTTAGAAGGAAATTGAAGGAACCACGATCACTTTGCTCATCGACTTCTGAATATGAATCATGATCCTTGTGTACCTGCATTTATGTTAGTTTCGTGTGTACCATGGCAGGTTGTGTCAGTTTTAAAAACGGAGTATAACCTAGTGAATCAGTTAAATATGTCAAGTCAAGTACCATAATGACCAATTCCCTGAAATTAGGTTTATCTTCTAAAATCCTGATTCAGGTTTCTTCTAACCTACTTGTTTGGTAGATTTTTGAACCCTATTAGGCCTTGCTATTTGAAGCATACCCAAACATGTAAACGTACATCATGCTTTACCCTCAAATTTTCCAAATAGTCATTGTACTTAAGGATAGTTTACTTGAACACCCAAAAGGTTTAAGATGGACTTATCTGAGGAAACCTTCCAGATATCCAATTATAAGGTGTTTTATTATGGAGGGATTAGTTATAGATACCTGGTTTAAAAAATATAAACTTTGACGTGCTAACAGCCTCAGACCCCTCACCCCCCCTCCCCCCCCCCCCCCCCCCCCCCCCCCCCCCCCCCCCCCCCTGTCAAAATACAGGGTAGGTAATTTTAGAGTCTGCCAACATGGTTCTAGCAGGCCTCTTAAGAGTTCTATTTTCTCTCAGCAACCCCCATTTGTTGGGGAGTTCTAGGGTTGCTTATAATCCCTCTTAATTCCCTTTTCCCACAATAGTTCAATATTAAGTTTTGCATTCTTGATCTCTGTCCCATTATACCACCTTATTCCTTTAACTTTTTATTCAGCGGTTTATATTAAGGTAATGAATTCTTTAAGGACATAAAATGTTTCATCTTATAACCAAAAAGAAAGTCCAAAGAAAACATGCTAAAGTCATCTGTAACCCACTAAGGAGTTGTATTTTGGTCATTCTCTGATATTGTAGGACCAACAAAGGTACTTACTGAAGGCAAGTGCGGAGTATCAGTATTAAGTCTCACAGCAGAATTATGTTTTTAGGAAACCCTATGTTGCTTTCCTTTGTTGCAATGCAACACAGTTGTGGTTCAATAGGGTGAACACCTTGAGATGTAAACCATTCAAACCAGGCCTTCTTTAGCTAACCATGTTGATTGTTTGAAGTTCACATGATAGCCATCTCTTCTGTGCCTTCTGTGATTCATCTAAGGATGTTTTTGCTTACTTTGGCAAGTAACCTTTTGTTCTGGTTGCAGGTTCTGAGATGTGGAATGTGTAGAGATCATGTTTCCTAGAAATTCTTGTTACACCTGTCTTAAATCAGGAAATTGGAATTTTCGGAAAGCACCAAACAATCAGTGTCTGTGTGAAGAGAACTTTGTTCTTTTTATCACAATATTTGTGATACAGAAAACCAAGGTTTAAAGTGCGGCTTCTCTTCAACATTAGTAGACATTTTTAGGAATGTGTGTAAAAACAATTCTGTGCGTGTTAAGAAATGCTTTGTTTGTGGTAGTAAATTGCATTTGATTAAAGATTGTGACTTTTATAATTGTGTTGATTCTGTCCCTTGTAAATCTAAAGCAGCATCTGTTTCTGCTGGTAGTAGGAAGTCGCCAGCATCCGTTCCTGCTGGTAGATCTGATTCTGCTGCTAGTAGAAACAGACCAGCAGTCCATTCTGCTGGTGCACCAAATCATGCTGGTTGGTCTAAAAGACCAGCAACTGTTTCTGCTGGTAGACCAGGTTCTGCTGGTTGGCTCAATCCTGCTGCTCGACCATATTTCAGACCATCATCTGTTTATTTTAATACTCCGACTAACTTATATGACCCTATGTTTATGGATAAGGGACGATGGGATACTGCTGTTAAGACCTCAGCAGGTTACTCTTGGAGGAATAAAAGACCACAGTTTTGGGGATCCAAGAGTAATGGTGGATCTCATCAACCCACATGGTTTCACAATTAATGATCCACAAGGCAGGCTCAAGTCAGAATTGGCTTGGGTCTCTCAAGTGTACTAATGGCTTTGTTGTATGATTTGTAGGGTGATCCTAGTACAGATAATGACATAGGTATAGTTGACAGTGGTTGCTCAAGAAGTATGACAGGAAACAAGGAAAAGCTTGCTGATTTTGTGCCAATCAAGGGAGGCATTGTAAAATTTGGAGGTGGAGATGGTAGAATATCCGGAAAAGGCACCATACGGACTTCAAAGCTTGACTTTGAAAATGTCTACTATGTTGAAGAGCTGCAGCACTTTAACTTGTTTTCTGTATCACAAATTTGTGATAAAAAGAACAAAGTTCTCTTCACAGACACTGATTGTTTGGTGCTTTCCGAAGAATTCCAATTGCCTGATGCAAGTCAGGTGGTACTAAGAATTCCGAGGAAACATGATCTCTACACATTCCACATCTCACACCTGCAACCAGAACAAAAGGTTACTTGCCTCGTCGCAAAAGCATCCTTAGATGAATCCACCAGATGGCACAGAAGGATGGCTCATGTGAACTTCAAAACAATCAACAAGTTAGCTAAGGAAGGTCTGGTTGATGGGTTACCTCTCAAGGTGTTCTCCAATGAACACAACTGTGTTGCTTGCAACAAAGGAAAGCAACATAAGGCTTCCTATAAGCATATTTCTGCTGTGAGATTTATTACTGATACTCTGCAATTGCTGCATATGGACCTTTTTGGTCCTACCAATATCAGGAGTATTGACCAGAAATACTACTCCTTAGTGGTTACAGATGACTTCAGCAGGTTTTCTTGGACTTTCTTTTTGGGTACTAAGGATGAAACATTTTATGTCCTTAAAGAATTCATTACCTTAATAGAAAACCAGCTGAATAAAAAGGTTAAAGGAATAAGGTGTGATAATGGGACAGAGTTCAAAAATGCAAAACTTATTGAACTTTGTGGGGAAAAGGGAATTAAGAGGGACTATAGCAATCCTAGAACCCCACAACAAAATGGGGTTGCTGAGAGGAAAAATAGGACTCTTATAGAGGCCGCTAGAACCATGTTGGCAGACTCTAAATTACCTACCATGTTTTGGACTGAGGCTGTTAGCACGGCGTGTTATGTTTTAAACAGGGTGTCTATTACTAATCCCCATAATAAAACACCTTATGAATTGATATCTGGGAAGGTTCCTCAGATAAGTCATCTTAAACCTTTTGGGTGTCAAGTAACTATCCTTAATACAAGTGACTATTTGGGAAAATTTGAGGGTAAAGCTGATGACGGTTATCTTGTTGGGTATGCTTCAAATAGCAAGGCCTATAGGGTTTATAATCTACCAAACAAGAGGGTAGAGGAAACCCTGAATCTGAGATTTTTAGAAGATAAACCCAATGTTCAGGGAATTGGTCATGAGTGGTACTTTGACCTTGACTATTTAACTGATTCACTAGGTTATACTCGTTTTAAAACTGACACACCTGCAGGTACACAAACATCACTTTGATTGTGACTGCTTTAGTCGAAGAAGAAGCTATTAAGGTTAGTGAAATAAAAACCTTAGATAATGATGTCGAAGATGAGCCTTTAGAAAGAAATGAAATTATTAATATTAAAGAATCTAAAAGCCATCCACTAGAAAATGTTATAGGTAATTTAAATCAAAGAACTCTTAGATCACAAGCTCAAGATAAAAGTAATTTCTTTTGTTTTCTTTCAACCATAAAACCTAAAAATATAAATGAAGCTTTAAAAGTACAAAAGTTAGATCATTGCTATGCAAGTAAGTATTAATTCAATTCCACCGCAAATGATGTTTGAGAGTTAGTTCAATTTCCTAAGTCTATTACCGTTATAGGAACTAATAGGTATTTAGAAATAAGCTTGACGATAATGGTGGTCGTGTTAGAAATATAGTTAGATTTAGTCGCCCAAGGTTATAATCAACAAGAATGAATTATTTATGATGAAACTTATGCACCCGTAGCTAGATTAGAATCCATAAGAATTTTATTAGCTTATGTGTGTGAATTAGATTTTAAATTATTTCAAATGGATGTAAAAAGTGCATTCCTTAATGGTTTTATCAATGAGGAGGTATACTGGTATAACCTCAAGGTATTCCGTTGATTTCGCAAAACCCTAATCATGTTTATAGACTCAAGAAAGCTTTGTACGGACTTAAACAAGCTCATAAAGCTTGGTACGATATATTAAAATCCTTTCTTATTAAACATGATTACAATATGGGAATGGTAAATAACACACTTTTTACAAAGAAGAAAAATTCTAACCTCATCATTGTTCAAATATATGTCGGATGAATATATCAGTTCAACTTGTCAAGAATTTGTGTGATGATTTTGCCAAGATCCAGGCACGACCGAGTTTGAAATGAGCATGATGGGCGAAACTAATACTTTTTCTTAGGATACAAATAAAACAATTAGAAGATGGTATATTTTTTAGTCAATCAAAATATATAAAAGAAATGCTTAAGAAATTTGGACTAGTAGACTCTAAACCAATTAAAACACCTATGTCCTCGGATACAAAACCCACGAAAGACAAAGAAGGTGAGTCCGTGAATAGTACTAAATATAGAGGTATGATAGGTAGTTTATTATACTTAACGCAAGTTTGTCCGATTTATGTTTAGGGTTTGCCTTTGTGCAACGTTCCGAGGATCCCAAAACCTCTCATCTTGAAGTGGTTAAACGTATCTTCCGATACATTAAAGGCACTACGCACTTAAGATTATGGTATCCTAAGGGTTCCAGCATAGAAGCTGTAGTATATGCCGACTATGATCATGTGGGATATTATGTGGACCGAAAAAGCACTAGCGGTATTTGTACGTTTATGGGATGTTGTTTAACATCTTAGTTTTTGAAGAAGCAAACCGCTCTTGCTATATCCACTACCGAATCCGAATATGTAAGCGCCGGAAAGGCATATCAACAAGCACTATGGATGAAACAAGCTGCTCATCACTACGACATTCTGTAGGTAACCAAAAATACTTCATTCACATTGTGAACCAAGAAAAATAGAAAGGAGATATGAAGAATTTTAGAGAGAGATTAGAGAGAGAAAGTAGAGAGAAGAAAAAGAGAAAGAGAATGGTTGATTACAAAATAAGAGAAATACAAAATGAACCAACACCCTTTCCACACTTGAAGAGGGGTATTTATACTTACACCATGAGGCTTACATGCCTATAGGCTTTCTACGGGCCAGGCTTGAGATTACTTGGGATTACTTGGGCTTTAGTCCATAACACGTGACCGATTAGATTATATAAACGAGCCCGTTTACCCTTTCTTGCTATTATAAATTACATAAATAAAAGATCGAGACCTAATATTCCATAATGAACAGACTTATTGTTCGACTCATATTTTGTGCTAACAATATCCCTGAAGTGGTTTCATTGTGACACTCCTTTATGAGATCAAATGAGATTACTTTTGTCGTTAAGTTCTTATGATCTTGGTCTCCGTCTTTGTTGTAGGCTTGTTCCTTCATGATGTGTGATCTTTGATCTTGAGCCTTTGTCATTGTCTTTCGACTTCGTCTTTACATCCGAGATCTTTAAATCTTTATCCTTCAGTCTTGATCGTCTTTGCCACCTTACGATCTTGAGTCTTGACCAACATGCTCATACTTTGCATCATCTTGAAAGCTTGCTAACAATCTCCCTTGATAGACTTGATTATATTCTTAAGGAAGATGCACTTGTTTATCAGAGTTTGCGGAAGTCTTTGTTTTAATACTTAAGGTTTCTTGATTCTTGAATCTTGTAATGCTTATAGTATGTCTTTGTAGTTTGAGACAGGATGCTTGTGGTAATGAATCCGACTTCAGCTGTAATGGGATCCCGCTCCACCGTATTAACCTGCCGGTTTACGTAGGTGATAAACAACAAATATGGACGAATATGGCTTTGTCATTCGTCAAGATTCGGTTGCAATTAACCTCCGGTTCTGTGAGGACCATTTTACAGTATAAATACTATACCTGTGATCAGGTAGGTTCAATTTGGAAGAACCTCCTTGACAGGGTTTCCAGCTTAAAGTGTTAGATCCTCTAACGCATATCGATCCTCTAACACAAATGTATTAGATTCACCATGCTTGCTTGTTCTCAATACCAGAACGTCTCAAAGCAGACAACACGATATGAGTAAATCAGATAGTTACTATCTTTCTGATTGATTCGTCAATTCATTTATTGGACCGAATCGATATCCAGTTGACACAAGCTTAATTCATATAGAATCTCGCAAGTCACCTACCGCAGAGCTGTTTGAGGTTGACTCTGGAAGGATTTCCATTCGTCACTGTGAATACTAAAGAGCATCACTCTGAATGTTCTGGCATAATCATAAGGATAATGCGTAGGACTCTTATTAACAGCTTCTGAACTTATTGGTGTTCAACAAGTGTTTGTCATAGAATGTGTCCTAATGAGATTTATTTATTGATCTCTTAGTTCTAGAGTCGATTAGTGCTTTTTGGTTTTAGTACTCGGAGGTTGGAGCAGACTGCCACCTATTCAATATCAACTAACTCGGAGTGAGAAAGTCAATAGAAGTCGTGTGTATCTATGTGATAAATGAGACAAGTATCTTTTGAGAGAAACTTAAATGGCTAGGAAGGGTTGTGCAGTGCATCATTGGGTCCATGATGTCTTTTCTTCGATACCAGAATTCATCTTTGTGAATCTGATAGATTATGTATTGACCTGGTTTTTGCCTAAGTTGTGTGGATGGCTTCTTTCTTTAGACCCTTTATCCATACATTTCTTTTTAATTCTTCAACCCCTTCAATGCTTACCAAGATATCATTACTAACACCTTGTTGTGATTGTTCCAGTGTTAGCTCAATCTTATTCAGCATTATTCCATTTTTTCTCATTCATCTCCAATCATACCTAATGACTGCTATTTCTAACTATGGGGTGTCCTTGGGTAGATCCCTCCGGTTCTGGTTGGATCATATGACTAATACATAACCTAACCACCTTATGACTTCAGAATCGTCATGAATTAAAATGTTGTTGGGAATGAGATCGTAACCATAAAACCTTTTTCGAAGTGTATAAAGCACTTTGAGTAGTTTAGATCACTTATTATTTTCAAGATCACATTTTAATTATATTTCTCCCCTTGTTTTAAATACTAATTCACTTAGTGTTTGAAATACCATGTGATTTAAAATTTGTCTTGAAAAACCCACGGGTAGAAAATGTTTCAGCATGAATTATATGGAACATTAACTTCTTGCTCCCCCTTAATTTTACATATGTTTGACATCAAAAAAAATGATACCAAGTTGTAAAATGAATATAAAATTGAGGGTGAGGCAGTGTTGGGCACACAATTTTGAAAGATTCTGAAATGACTTTGAAGAATTCTTGAAAAATTGTGCTCAGACGCTGGATCATCTTATAACATACAATCTATTGAGTAGTCATTATCATTACTGAGTTGTTATTAAGACTTTTTATAATGTTTTGAATGCATAAGAATTGTCATGAGATGCTGTATCCAAAATCATTCAAAACTTTATTTTTTGAAAAACTCCCCCTCAAACATTGACTCATTTTGAAAATGACACCAAATGTAGAAGAATTGTCTTGTAAAACTTTATGAGGGATGGAGTGTTGAACACACAATTTTGAAAGATTTTGAATTGTCATTGAGAAATTCTTGAAAAATTGTGTTCAACATTTTGAAAAACATCATGTTAGAAGACTTCTCTTCTAACGCTAAGGATAAGCGCACTGAAACGTAAACTCTCATTTGTCGTTCGGGTCCGAGTTGCAATCTGAGAGCGATTACAAGTCATAAAGAAAAATAGAAATAACATGTTTTGAAAGCATTTGAAACTCTAGCTTGAACTTCATTTACACGCCGGTGTCAATATTAATCAACATTTCTAGGTACGTAAATGTTATCGATTCCAAGAGACATGTCGAGAAGATTCTTTTTGGAATTTTTTGATTTTCTGATTTTGTATATTCTTTTTGAAATTTTATATTTTTGTATTTGGTTTTATAGGTTTTATATTTTTATATACAAAAATTAAAATAAAATAAAATAAAATAAAAAATCATGAAATAAATAAACTTCAAATCCCTTGGGACTTTTGTCTAGATATCTCTTGTATCAAAGCTATCCCATGTAGCCTTGGTCACCAAGATATCACATTTTCTTTTTTCCACGCCTTGATTCGTTCCTTCTTTAGATTGAAAGGTGTACCTGCATTCAAATCAAGAGTTTGTTCCTCCTGGACATTGATGGATGTACCTGCACTTGAATCAAGATTTTGTATGCATTCATGAAAATTAGTTATATTTGTATTAGAGCCATTTGGGGGGTTCACTGTCAACCGTTGTTGTGCTAGAGGTGAATATCTTTCCAGTAGGAACCCACCTAAGACCAACAATGTTGAAAATTCTACCCGTCTGTTTCCACCTAAGACAAGATCCAGGAGGTGTTTTCTCATGCACAACGGAAGTCTTTTTGATTGAAAACCTATGTCCTGTTGGAATCTGTCTTTCTTGTTTCTTTAGAACACTTATTTTCTCTACGGGTTTGTTTCTGTTCGTTATCTTATTGGATGGAACCTTAGCACGCGAGTTGACTTCATTCAGGAATTTTATTACACAAGAATCATGATTTGCATTAAAGACACATTTCTAACATGTCGAGCAAACAAAATGTTTGGAGTTAGAAAAATTTCTAGAATTCCTAGAGTGTTTTGCTATGAGCACAGTCTTTGTCGTTACGTAACTACTCTTAGATGCAGGCCGATTCCTAGAATTTTAGTTAATGATCCTAGGTTTTGGTTTGCTACCATTAGCTGTGCTTTGTGATTTAGCAGAAGGCATCACACTAGGTCTTGAATTCCTTCCGCTTTCTTATGTCTGTTTCTTAGCTTCCTCTAGGTAGTGATTATGAACCATGTCATTTGAGCTATACCTAGATGAGCTAGGAGCAGTCATGTGATGAGGTTTTACAACAGCAGATACTCTTTCCTTAGGCAAATAATGTGTAGTGACTGGTTTTGACAACTCGTTATTCACATCAACTTGGGAGGCGAACCGTGGTTTTTAAATTCTAGGTCGTGCAGACTTAAACGCAGTCGGTTGTCTAACAACTGATTGGTCTCTATGTGGTTGTAAAACCGGTTTCCCCAAGATTGATGATTTTGCAAACTTAGTATTCACACTATTTCCTGTTAATTTTCTTAACTTATTTTTTAATATTGCAATTGCAAATCCTTTTTCCTAAAGTTGAGCTTTGAACTCAGCATTTTGAGCAATCAAAGAAGTTGTGTGTTCTATAGTCTTAGCACTTATTGTCTTGATAGAATCAAAAAATTCTTTGTAATGCCTTTTCAAAGTCTCATTTTCCTTAAGTAATTTAGCCACTTTATATTCCAATTTGATGTTTATTGTTTCAATTACATCTATGTCATGTTTAACCTTGGCTTCATTACTTTTCTCTTTCAAGAATTGACTCTGTTGCCCAGATTTTAAAACATTGTTTTGCAATTGTAGTTCAAGATTAAGACAATGTGCTTCAAGTTTTGAAAAATCTTTTTGAAATTGGGCAACGGTCTTTTTGAGATAAATATTTTCATATTCGAGAGATTGATTTGAGAGTTCAGTTGTCTGGTGATCAGTTAATTTATCAGGCAAAGGATGTGTGTCATGACATTGTTTAGCATTCTGGTCAACCTCTCCTTCATTTTTGAATTCAGGTTGCTCAGCATGTTATTGTCTTGTAGCAAATACAATACATTCAGCAGTCAATTGTACCTCGGCCATTGGCTCTTCATCATATATGGGTCTGATCTCTGCATCGTCAACATGTGCATCATTCCCTGATTTGTTGCTTGTTTCCTGCTTATCTGATTCTGTCCTACTGCTTTCTGTGTCAACCAAACTAGCATCCAATGCTTTACTCGTATCAACCTTTTCTTCTGATGTCTGCATCTGTCTTTCATTCACCCTTGTGTCATACTCTCTTTTATGCAATGCTCTTTCATCAATTGACTTCTTAACAGATTCCATGTGTTGGATCAGTGTATCTTGAAATTATCGAACTTTGAGTTTAGTGTATTCGAGAAAGTACTTGCGTGCCATTATACCATCTTCATCATTCAACAAAATATGTGGCTTGATGAACTTCTAAAACTGTGTCTCGGGTACTCTAAAAGCAGCCATGGATCCAATCTCTTGAAATTATTCTTTGTCAAGTTGTTTTTCTAGTTGATCCATGTTTAGGAACTTTATACCTGTGAAAGACTCAACATCTTGACGAAAGAGTGTCGCAAATGCGCGTTTGAATCCACACTCGGTTCGAGTTCCTTTTAAGTCTTTGTTTGAAAGAAGCTTGAGGTGTGAATGAAGTAGTCAAAAAGATACCATGCAACTCTTTTTTGCTTTGTCTTGAATTTGTTGCATTTGTTGTTCTTCCGAATTCGAACACGAAGATAAAGTATCTTTCGTTTCCATTTGAACGTGAATTATGAAGTGAAAATTATTTTGTAGGATCTTAAGCAGGTAAAATGATTGTTGTTGTGGATTAAGTAGGGAAATCTAGTTAACGGGATTTTACAATTCTATGACTTAAACCGAGAAAAGAATCTTTTATAGGATTTTACTAAATCAAGAAGAAACCTTGAAAGAATGATTAATTGTTGTGATTTGTTGTGAGTGAAATCGTTGTTGTTGTTGAAGAACTTGAACTTTTATTGACAATTTGTTAAGCATGAATGACTAACGGTTACTACACTTTCAACTTAAAATGATTAACGGTTGAAAAAAACACAAACAAGGACTAACGGTGTAATGGAAATCCAAGTTAAATACTTAACAGTTATTAATTATAGTTGTAGGGACTATCGGTGCAATATCGGTTTAATTTGGAGGGCTAACGGCTCAATAATAGGTTATAAGGACTAATGGTGTAAAGTTGTTTCAACTTTGAGGGTTAATAAACAAACCAAGGACAAACTGTAAAATTATATTGGAGACCAAGGACCAAAGATGCAAATTTTGAAAGTACTTTAATAAAAAACACTTCCCCCTACAGTAACCTTTCTTCTTCGTTCAACATTTTATAAAATGTAATAGAATGTTTATTGCATCTCGCGGAGTCGTACGGTTATCGTCGATAAAAACCAAATATACTACGATGATCGTTGAAGGACCACGATCGTAATGATATAAGTTAGAAGACCCGCGAACAACCAAAGGCGAAACTCGAAAAACCCGAAACAACTCGAAACTTAATCGTTGAAGCTTAAATCTTTTATATGACTTGTTCTTAATGCATGTTTTATAGAAACAATTAAATTTTAGCTGAGTTTCGTGTTAATAATGTAATAAACCGCGACCTCTTTAGTTCCCCTATTACAAAACGCAAACCGCTGCCACTTATACTAAACCGCTGGCAGGAAATTCAAGCAAACCGCTGTGAGTACCAAACAGCTGCCGAGAAAATAAACCTCCAGAGTTTTGTTTCAGTAAACCGCTGATAAGTATAAACCGCTGGAACCTATAACAAATCACTACGGCAGAGATTTGAGCAAACCGCCGTGGCCAAATCTTAGCAAACTGCTATGGATAATCTGTCACAAACCGCTATCAAAAAATATGTCACAAACCGCTATCCTTTTTTATTACACAAACCGCTATGTACTATCGTCTTTTGTCTTTTTTCCAAATACACAAAAATACAGACGGTCCGTTTTGTTGCTTTATGTTAGACCACGTGAGTCTTATAGGACCACACAAAAGTTCTTATAAGCTCGTAATAAGATGTTTACAATGAAATAAGCAATGAAACGTAACACAACTATAAGCTAAAATGATTTGTAATAAAGTTATTTAAGCATGTTGGTGTTTAAATAAGGTAAAACCGAATGAAACAAGAAAATAAGGCGGTGACTTATAAGCTATAAATAAGCTTTTAAACCACAAAATAAGCCAAAATAAGCAGTTTCTAAACACGAACTAGGCTACATAAATCTGAAATAAGCTGTTACACCTTTGAAGAAGACGAAGTGTGTGGAAAACTAGAAGGGGGTTGAATAGTTTACCGCTTTTTAATTTAAGGTTTTAAAGTGTTTGTAAAAATTCTAGATTTGACTTTATGTGAATTCAACACTTGCACAATATGAACAATATACTTATCTAAACAATTAATAGGATAGTATGAGAAAATAATGTAAGACAAGAGATAAGAGTAAGAACAATCAAACCACAACGTGAGGATTTATAGTGGTTCGGTAACGAAGCACCTCTTCGCCCTACTCCACTCCTCGAGCACCTAACTCGAGAGTTTTCTTCACTATGTCAACAAGCTCCCTTATGGCGGAGAAAACCTTACACAACTTTCGCTTATCTTGATTTCCGACACTAAGCTAGATGTCGAGTTCTAATCTTAGCTAGAACCAATCTACCACAACTTCACAACTTCACTACACAACTTTGCTTCACGACTTGATCACGACTACACAACTTCTTCACACCTTAGTTTTCTTCACACCACTACTTCACCAAGCCACTACTATAATCACACCTAACTAACACTACTAGGAAAGATCACCAAGATCCAACTATACTTACAACAATCACCAAGATCTAACAACTACACAACTTTACAAGATTTACAAATGATTTACAAGTTATGATATGGATGCAATAAGATTGCAACAACACACAAAGGTGTAATACTTCTTCACTTGATGATGGAAGTATTCTTCTCTTGCACTTGAGGAATTGAGCTTGGATCACTTGGAAACAAAGCTTTATGATTAAATGATCAAAGGATTTTAATGAGATGTGTGGGCTGTTTTTGATCAGAAAGAATGAGTGCAAAAGGTAAGAAAATAGTAGGGAAAAGTCCAGTATTTATAGGACAAACTGGAGGAGCATCTATCTATGGGCGGTCCCATTAAATAGTTGGGAGGTCCGCTTAATTTTAAGGGCGCCGCCTGTGTATTTAAGGGGGTCGCCCTAGACTAGGAGCTTCCCAATTAGTCTTTTGTGTAGGGGGAATTTTCTGGAACTTTTATAGCCGTTTTAGGTCCGAAAATTTGAATTTG